>WUQG02401566.1:0-17502 GCA_011317285.2 Androctonus mauritanicus | reverse complement strand
TACTCGACTTACAACCAATTCGTGTTACGACCGGTCTGTCGGAACTGATCGTGGTCGTAAGTCGAGAACTAGCTGTACCATCAAAATGATATATTGTTCTTGATAACTTAAATTCATACTTTTTCATGATTAAGTTATAGTAGTAAATTATGTTCATAAAATTTTATATAAAATATAAAAACAGATTCAAATATTAGTCACTTTTTATTGTACTTTGAAGAGGTGTTTAGATGAATTCAACAGTTATCATTCATCAGTAAAAATATTAAATAAAATTCCAATTTATTATAAAGTTTGACTTGAACTCAATTTGAAAATTTGTGTGTTCATATCCCTAATGCACACACATACATATATATAATTTTGGTCTTCTTAAAACAGTTATAAATAATCATTTTAAAATGGTTAAATTTGCATAATAATGTTGCATAATTTCATATTTGACGGTAAACTATTTTCTAATTTTCTGTAATCTTTATTTAGCAAGAAACTATTTTTATATGTTATATTTTAAAACATTCTTCTATAGGCTAAACCTGAAATTATATATACTAGGACAGCTGTACATAAAGCTTTCTCAAGAATATGCTCAGAAACATTAAAAACGTAAGTAATTAATTTGTTAGAGAATTAAGATTTTCAAATTGATTATGAAATTTAGTCTTTGAATGTCTCTAATTCTTCCTAATACAATACAGTAAATGTTATATTTTCAGAATATACATATTGCCACCTAGTCCATCAATTAGGCCTTGTTATTTGAATCAGATTACTTGTACTCATTCTCCTCTTTATTTAGCAGGTAATAAATTATGTTATTCAATTTAAATTTAAGTAATTGAAATGTAAGTAATTCATATCAGCCATTCTCCGACTTATGTAAAGTTACAAAAAGACATAACTCTTATGTAAATCAGAAAATGACTCTATATGAAATTATTTAAAATACATTATATTTTCATATGCTATTTTGATCTAGATTTAGAGACAAAGAAAATCAAACTTTCCTTAAAATTCTGTGTTTATAAAATTAAACTGCAGTTTCTAATAACACACTTATAAGATTTATTAAATTAATGATGTAACAAAATCTTATGTTGAAATTAAAATGCCACTTATCTAATTATTTATGAATATTCCTATAAGGAACATAATGTGTCTATTTGTAATAATAAAAATTAAGACCTTGATAGAACTGAAAAAATATAATAACTGAATGTGGCATTAAACACAAAGCTAAGTTTTTAGCTTAAAATTTAAACTAAAAACTTAAATTTAATTTAGTTGAGATTAATTTTGAAAATAAAAATTTAGTAAAATAATATAAATTGCAGAGATAGTTTTTATTGGGGTCAATATGATAAATGCAAAGTATTAAAAATTTTTCTACTGTGCAACCTCCTGACTTTATTAAAAGAAAATGTGAGTTGATAACACAAAAGAAATTTAATTTCAATATATTAATAATGATCATTGTAAATTAAATATTATTTGTAGAAATAATATTTAATTTTGAAAATAAATTAATAGAGGAAGCATTATATTTACAAATATTCACTGGTTAATTGCTCCAAATGTAAAGAATCAGTCCCTTGAATTTGTCTAATGGTAATTATACAGAATCTCTCACTTTTTAAACTTAAGTAAATGAAGTACAGGGCTGATATCTAGTTCTGATAAATTCTTCTTAGCTTACTTATAAAGTGTTTCTGTGTTCCAGAATCTGATAATGTTGTAAAGTTCCTGGATGCTTAGATTTGTCATAGTAAACTGTGTTGAATGCAAATGTTTAGATAAGCTGAATGCTCATGTTCTCAGTGATGCCAACAGATGTCAACTTTACAGTTTGTTGTAGGCATTAGTTATGATTTTTAAAAAACATAGAAATCATTCATTTATCCTAAATATTTACAATATTTTTAGTTTTGGAAATGAATAGTTCCTCATTTCAGATGAAAAACCCTCTATGTGTTCGTCCTAAATAATTATTTTTTAAAAGGAAAACTGTAAAAATTTATTATGATAAAAACATGCTGAAAATTTTGTTTTTGCTCCTAGTTTATCATACTTTTTTTTGTCAAGAGAGATTTTTTATTTATTTTAAAAAAGAAAGGAAGTTGTTGTTAGTCATCCAATGGAATCAATTAAAACTGTAAACTATAACATACAGACATTTAATGTATAATCTTGCTATTTTGTTGTTATACTTGAATAGTGATTCTGTATTCTTTTCCAGAACACATTCCATTTAATTTCATGCTATACAATTCCATAAAATTATTTCTAATCTATTGCACAAATTTTTTTCATATTTTCAGTTTGTATTTTTAAATTTTCTTCATTAGACATGAGATATTATTATTAAATTATATATTTTTCAAATTGAAGCAGTTTTAATTTCTTAATTTAACATACTAATAGACAATGGTTAAAATCAGAGTTGAAAAATTTGTAGTGCTTTTTTATGCAAATTTTAAAGTATAAATTAAATAAATTCTATTAACCAAAACCCCATAATTTATGTGCAATTATAGACATTGCACATAGCACCAGCACAAGACCTAATAAATGATACATTTTTAATAAATGACATTTGTGGCCATATACTGTAGATTAAATTATCAACTCTATAGAGTGTATAGATTTTATTAGCAACACACTATTATCAAAGAGTGGAAAATATTAGATATATTTTTTGTTTGTGCCAAAACAAAAAAGTTTTTAATTTTATTCTAATTATTATTTTATATATATATAGTTTGAATTATTAAAGGGCACTTTATATATTTTTTATTTGTTTATATATCGAATAATTGTTATATTTTTCAAATAAATTTTAAAAATCATGTTTATTCATTATGTAACAGCAAATTATCACCCAAGTAACTACTTTTTAAAGTATAACAAATACAATATTGAGAAATTAGGTTAAACATTTTTAGCATAAATATTTTTTTAATAGAAAAACATTATTATAAATTTAAAACAGTATACACGGAATAGAATATTTTTGTTTTATGTATGTTGATTTAATTTGTAAGAAAATTTATAGAACTATATTTACTGAACTATAATTAAATTTACAGATATATATTATTTAAAATTAGTAATATGATGATCTAAATATTTATTAATATTCCTTATCAATAATATAATTGTCAGATTATTAATTTTAAATAAAAATGTTATGCTTTGGGTTATTAAATGTTTATGTTTAGCTCTTTAGTTGATTCTATTTTTTATCTTATTTAGTTAACATGAATAATTAATCTCAATATTATAGTAGGAATAATAACATATTTAACAACTGTTTTTAAATTTTGTAAATTAATTTATACAATAAACAAATTTTATTAGATACATATTATTAAATAAAAATATCATTTATTTTAAATAGGTAGATACAATAAGTATTCTAGACAATTGAGTCAGACACCATGGATTATAGATGGTGAAAAACGAGTAATGAGTTCAGTGCAAGAATTGATTGTAGATGTAATTAAAGAACACATAAAAGCTACAAGTAGGTATATGAATATTTAATTTTTCTAAATTTGATTTTGATATTGTAAAAAAAATTTTTTTTATAAAACAATTTAGAAATTATATTTTCTGCATCTGGAAGAGAAGATGTTGATGTCAGAATGTTAGGATCAGGTATTAAATATTTAGCACTCATTTATTAAAATAATATAAATAATTTTGAAACAGCTAACCTAGTGACTTAAATACATTTCATTTCTTCATATAATAGAATATAGAGGGTGTTCAGTAAAATCCAGAAAAAAAGTATATTTTATCTTATTTTTGCATTAAAAAAAATTGGGTAAAGTCTCTCCCAAATTCTCTCAGAATTTTGACTAAAACACGAATCATTATATGTAAATTTTTTTCTTATATCAGAATGAATGTAAAAAAAGAAAATTTTGAGTTGTTTAGGAAAATTATGATCTTAATAAATTTTATAATAGTATCGACTTTTATTACATAAAATTCTTATCAAATTAGTTTGACATCAGAGAAATAAATTATAATCATAACTGATGATTTTTCTTTTATTAATTTTTACAAAAGAGCTAAAGCTATTCAAATAATATTGGACTAATTTTATAAGGAGTAGAAAAAATTTTTTTCAAATATCACTTGTATATGTTTAACAATATAAAATTAAGTTTAGAACAATATCTTCCTCACTTTATATAAATTTTAAAAATTTGTTTTTTTTTTCCTTCCCGTAAAAATTAGTATAATGTGACTTGTGCAATTTTAGCTCTCAGATAAAAAATTTGTCAACAATAGAGAAATGCAGCTAGCAGCCAGTTAGAAAATATTATTATGTATATTATGTGCATATGTTTTTCTAAATATATATAAATTAAATAGATAAAATTTAAAGTTCATTAAAAAATTCAACTCCCAAATATAAGGTGAATGGGATTAGGCTTGAAAAATTGGTTTTTTTAGTCATTGTAGCCCAATATACCATTTTTCATGTTTTTAATGAAAATTTTTTAGATTAAAATTATTACAAATGTTTTGTTATGTTTCAGAAGCATACAAGAATATTGTATAGTCTATATATTAATGTTCTAAAAAAATTGATAATCTTAAATAACATTTGAAATGGCAAATAGGCATAATATATTATACTTCTGTAAAGAGAGCAAGATATTTTGTTCATGCATTGGAAAATTGAAAATATTTTAGTACATGTATCAGTTTAGCCCTTGATTATATAAACACTTCTTATTTGCAGGCATTTTGCAATATTAGGCAAGTAAAAATTACATACATTAACTATATGCTGATTACTAGGTAGGAGATATGGTGTAGATGTATAATTTACATCAAATTACAACAATAAACTTATTGATATAATTATAACAATATACAGTAATAGTATTATGGATAAATTATTACAGAAGAATTGTAATTTTCATTGCCTTATTTCACTACTAAAGTATGAAACTAATGTTAAAATAATTTACTTTTTAAAATTTTTTGACAGAAGTCACATGTGTATAAGTCAAGGAGCTCCAGTACTTTATAATTTTTGACTAAAAATCTTTAATTTTTCATATTTATTTTTTGGGACAGTTGGTCACTTCATTATCACTTTAGTACTGCTAAACAAACTAAAAATTACTATTTATCTATATCATTTAATGATTTTTATTTTATTCAGAACAAAGAACAGTTTGTAAAATTATCATCTGAACATTAAAATATATTATTTGTAAATAATAATTAGTGAAATAATAACTTTACTAATTAGAAATAAATCTGAATTTAAATTAAGAATTAAATTTATACAATCTAGGTTTGGAAAGTTTGAGGCCAAAGGCTTTCTGGAATTTTAGGGTCTTCATTATAAGAAATTATAAGACATGCAAATATACTTATAAACTTTTGCAAATTCAGAAGCTAGCTGCAGTATTTGATAATGCTGTCATGTTGAGGAAAGTTAAAATCAGACAGCAGTTTTAGATGTAAACCTAAATTCAGGAACAGTTTTTCTTGAATTTTGGATCCTTCATTGTACTTAAATACTAAATGAAAATTTAATTACTGTATACTTGATAAAAACAGACATACGTCAGGTTTTTTTGCAAATGATAAAGAATTTAATTAAATGTATATTGTTAATTAGACTAATATCAATTTAAGTCAATGGGTTAGCAATGTTAATTTATTATTTCTCAATGAAAATATGCAATATATTGCATAACATATAAAATCAAAATTTTTATTAAACTTCTAGGTAGACCATTTGTACTTGAATTTATAAATCCGAAAGTATTCGAAATCACATCAGAAATATTGAAAGAAATTCAAATGGTACAAAACATTCTTATTAATATACTATAAAATTATGATGATATTTTTATTAGTTTTACATTTAATTCATATATTAAAATAATTGCAAATTAATTACTATACAGTATATAAACATTCCTGACTTGAATATATACTTTCTTAATATCAGTAATAAAGTATCAGGAAATAAAATTTTGTAATTTAGTATTAGTCTAGGCTAAATGTTCTATTTAACAATACAAGTGCATATTGATATATAAGGGATTCCTGACTTAAGAGAATTTCTGCTTACAATAGCCCTTTCAATGGTTTTGCAGTAGTGGTGGCTAAGCTGTCATGCAATACTACTATACTTTGTTCTGCTGTTTTGTTTCAATTCAGAAATTATTCCTGAAAAGCCTGCAATAAAATGTTACATGCTGGCAGTTATTTAAATTAAGCAAAATAGAATTTTTTTACAATGTAAGTTTTTGTTCTGTAAATGATTTAGCCATCCAATGAAATAATTTCTTTGAATAGAGATTGAATTTCTTCATTTATGGCTTGTTTTATTCAAAAGATCAGACCATATATTTTAATCAATTTTTTTTTTAAATAAAATTATGTTTACCTTCTTCAGCACTATGGCAGGAAATTCTACGAAATCAAAATTAATGAGAGACACAAAAAATTTTGTACAATTTTTTGTATGTGTCATTAATTTTGATTTCGTAGAATTTCCTGCCATAGTGCTGAAGAAGGTAAATATTTACTAGATTGGCAGTGTACCTAACGTTGGATAGCTGTGATGAAAGATATGAAAATAATTCTTTAGAATAGTTTTCAAAAAAATTATTAGATTTATTTTATTTAAAAAACAATTTATCTAAATAATCTTTAAAATTCATATTAATAATATTTGATGTCTTATAAGGAATTTTAAACATTACATGCTGAAAAAATAGTGCCAAGGATATATCAGATTCCAGATAAAATAAGTAGGGTTTTTCTAATTATCATGTTGAACTAATTTACCAATCAAATTATTACATGTATATACAAATATTTAACTAAAAAAAATAATCTCTCTCTGAGAAAGACATTTTATATAATAAATGCATTACGTTCTGTTCATAGCTATAATAGATAACCTACAGCTTCTGAATAGGCTATATAACTAGTCTAGTCTAGTATATAACTTTATCAAGTTCAATAACTGAGCAAGTGCATTACACCAAATTTTTTATAAGTTATTAAAAATAAATATTCATTCATGAATTAATAAAATCATCATCGGTTACTAGAGTGCACTTAAATGATTATCATCTATTATAATTTTTAGATGATATAAATTAAGATCTCTAAAAGTATCTCACATATGAAAAATATTCACATATGCTCACAATTATGAAGGAGGACTAAAGAGGTAATGAATTTATAACAAGGTTATAGAAATTAAAAAAAAAATCAAATGAAACAAATAGAATTTTTTAATAGCTACTGTATAACCAATTTATATAGCACACATCCCACATTGCATTGGAGATGCATTCTTGAAAAGAATGAACCATACTGAAATAATACAAACCAAAATAATTTCCATAAGAAACCATTAAAATATGGAAGATAAGGAACCAGCATAGCTCTTTTCAAGAAATAATAAATATGCAAGCAGCATTTGGTGAGCAGTACTCTTACTTCATATTGGGAGCAGTAATTGAATAACACACTATGCTGATACTAAAAGGAAAAAGAATATTCTGTAAAGAATAAAAAAATTTAACAATGTGTATATCTTCTTCTAGCCATCATATTGATGATTTAAAGCAGAACCAAGTAATTTGGCATTATAAATTCGATAAATAAAATGTGAGTTGGATGGCTATGTGGTAAAGCAATTGCTCTATTCTGATTTCAAAGCCCAGTCTCATACTTCCCATTTTCAGGAGGGGTCCAGGTCTATCCATTTAAGCACATTCTTAAATCTTCTGGTTAACACCATCATGGGTATTGGCCAACTTGTAATAAGATCTAAAAGTGACTGCTACCCATGTAAGAAAGGGTGATTTATCAGAATCTAACCAAACCAGACAAATTAGATAAGAAAACAATGTGATTAGAAAAGAATACTTTATACAGTATTTATTTTAATTTAATGTAATTGTTATTCTGCAAAATTTCAGTATGATGTAGTGTGTTGTATTTGGTTACACTAATAGTTATAAGAAAATGTCAGAAATACGATTTTATCAGTTTCATAGAGATGATGAATATCAATGCAAATAAATTTTGTTTATATTTACATATTGAGACATCACAAGTATATATATATATACAAATGTATTAGCAGCAATAACAGAACTGCACAATGAAAGCCACTATGTTACCAAAAGAAAAATGATTGCTGGAATAACACAAATGTACTTTTAAATATAGCATTTTTGGGCCTATGCTTATAAGAATTTTTTTCATTATTCTGAAGCAAGAACTTCACGGTTTGAATTTGTTCCAACCATCATGGGATAAAATCATAATCATGCATACAGTGCACTTTTTATATCATATTGACTATTCTCAAATAGGTTTAATTATTCAAATTGTTTGATTAATTGAACCAATTTAGTTTCTATTAGTTCAAATAACTGACACTCTACTATAATTCATTATATAGTTATTAAGATATTATATATCTATGTAAAACTTTGAAAGATATTAAATTGTCAAAAATGTATATATATTTTTCTAGTAAAAATTACCAAAATAATATTTTTAAAAGAATAATACATCTAGCTAACAGAAAGGAAAATATCAACAGATCAGAAATTATATCATAAAATATATATTTAAATTTTCATAAATTTTACATTTAAATGAACATAAAAAAATTCATGAATTTTCCAGATATATCAACATTAATTTAAATACACTAGAAACAATAACTAGTGAATCAATAATTTTGACAATTATTTATACCAGTGTTTTTCAATCATTCTAAATCATAATATACTTTGAGAATTGAAACTCTAATGATATATTAGAAATAAAGAATGCATACCTACTTTTCAAATAATAATTTAACTTATTAGCTAAATATAATTGATTATAATTTTAAATAAATATTTTTATTATATATTTTATATTCATTCAAGAAAGCAAAGTATATATGGATAATTCAAATTTTTTTATAAGCAAGTATTTTGTGACATATTCTTTCAATTTTAAAAGCTAGTGTTTTTAAAACTGAAAGAGTCAGATATTTTAAACATTATGTCTATTCTAAACATATTGAAACAAGTTTTTCAAGAAAACTTTATCAAAATATTGGTGACAAAAAAAAAGGATTGAAGATTAAGCTATTATTAGATCTGATATTTTCCATGCAGGAGGAATGAAGTGCGGCATGGAAATATTCTATTTAAGCCACAGTAAGATTTTAAAATTGGAAAAAATAATAAAAAATAAAAATGATTTTATAACAGGTATTGAAAAATAAGAAACAGTTTTATTTATTTAAATAGGTACTAATTTACATAATAAGCTACCTAATTTATTGGCAATCTTCTTCAGATATACTATCACTTTTGATATCTTCACTTTCAGAACTTGAATTCTTGTCATCACTATTGCACAAGAGCACATCATCTTCAGTGCCATTTAAACCATTAATAATGCAACATTTTAAAAAAGATTTTTGATAATTTTTTCAGGGATATCTTTCCAAGACTGCAAAACTCATTGAACTATAAGATAATGCTCATTTTATTTTACCAATTGATATCAAACGATGATCTTCTCGATTTAGCCATGCTTCATAATGGGTTCTCTTTCTATCTTTAAAGGATCTGTTAGTAAACATATCAAGCGATTGGAGTTGATTAGTCATACTTGCTAGTATTATTACCTGATCACAATTTTTTGTTTTTATTTTAAGTTCAATGCCATCAGTTAAATGTTCCCAAAATGCATACATTACTAGCATGCTTCTTTTTTAAAAAACAGCACCAGGTCTCTTCTCCCAAACATGTTCTAATCAATCTTTCATCAATTCAGTTGTCATTCATGCATTCTTTAGTGCTCAAATTATAACACCCTTAGGAAGATTTTCCATGGGTACAGTTTTTACATTTAAAATAATAAAAGGTGGCAATTTTTTTCTACTAAATAATACTAATTAGTAAAAATTTACTATTTTTTTTTCACAAAATAATAAAGGCAGTGGTTATAAACAATATTATAGTAATTCGTGATTTTTCTTGAAATTAAAATATGGTCAGATACGATGTGATTCTACACAGCTGCTATCAAATAGCAACTGGGTTAAATCAGAAAAATACAAATAGAGAATCATCAAATAAACTATTATCAACAATTGTAATACTATGCACATGTGTAGAATGTAAGGCAAAAACCCAATTGTTGAGGAGTGGGAGATCGACAGAAATACGATGTCAAAATATTCCCTTTGAATTTAAGCTGCATCCAAATTTTACATCTTAGAAATTTGAATAAAAAGTGTGGCTTAAATTCGAAGTAATACAGTAATTATATTCCTTGATGATTCCTTATCACAGTGGTTCTTAACAATGGTTCCTCAGAGAATCGTATATTTCTAAGGTTCCAGTGTAAAAGACCAAATTAATAATGATTTAAAAAAGAGTCTTAAAAGTAAATGAAACTCAGAAGGATAGTTATAAGAAAAAATAAAGCTTCAGAAATACTGCCTTAGAAGACTGAAAATGTTAAAATTAAATATTTTTTAATACATTTTCTATTTGATAGTACAGGTAATTCTCAGTTTGAGTTCCTCCTTAATGAATTCTCAAGTGTGAGTTTTTTCTCAAATACAATTAATCAAAAAAATTGAAATTATGAACATTAGTTACAATAAACAAATGCTAAACATTAAGCTATTTCAAACCATGTATGTAGGTAGGCCTATACAATATGGTACAACAACACAGTACAAAGTTTGTAGCAAAAACTGTTATCTGCTACAAAATTAAAAAATCAAAATGGTAGCCAAGAAGTGGAAGAATTATACCTTTTGGTTTTATCAGCATAGTATATAAATAACTTCCATTCCTGGATTGTGTCTACAGTAGTAATTCATCTATATTATCAATCATATACTTTTCTATCAATAATAATGAAGAATAAAAATTCTTTAACATTTATATGATAAATAATTACAGGTACTCCTCACTTAATGACCGAGTTCTGTTCTCATGACTTGATAGGTAAGCGAGTAACTTATTCATATATATTTAGAACAAGTTACTCGATTAAGTTTTTGTGGCTATAAAGACAGTTATATCTTAATTGTGCACAAAGTATTTTTCTTCATCAGATTTTTGAAACTATGAGTGCAGGAATTACATGCAATAGAAGTCATAAGGAACACATATGAGAGAAACCAAATTTTTCGTTACAAAAGTCATAAGCTCAGACATAAGTTCGAGCAGTCATTAAACAGGTATGTTGTTAAGCGAAGAGTACCTGTATTCTAATTTTCTTGATTTTAAAGACTATATTTTTGTTTCTTTAGATAAATCATTTTTTAATGGTAAATTATTGATTTTGTGGCTTTTTCTTAATGTTATTGTGATCAAATTATATTACTAGGAATGGAACCCTAGTTTAATATTATGTCTATGGGAAATTGATTTTTGGTTTGAATTCTTACTTTAGCTCATTCCAAGAATAAATTAGCTCACAAATGAGCACTTTGTGAGTTAATTTATTCTTGGAATGAGCTAAAGTACCTAAAAAGAACTACCTTTACCTATTTCTTTAACTTTGGTATTAATAATAGTAGCAAGAATTAACAACTTGCTGTATGAAAAAATTTTTCTTTCTTTTGATCAGTTTAAGTAAATAAGATATTGTATTTTAATTAATAGAGGCTGAAAAGAAAGAAATGTCTTTAATTAAAGAAATTGATTAATCTTAGTAATTAAAAAAAAAATATCTTGAAATTCTACAAAATTACTATTATTATTATTATTATTAAAAATAGTATATATTTAAAAGTAAAATTTATAATTATCTTATTTTAATTATTATTTAAAAATTTAGATTTTTAGAGTTGATATATTCATTCAATTTTAAAAATATTATATTTAAAGTATAATATTTTTAAAAACAGAGTTCAAGAACAAATTATTTATATAACTTAAAGTTATATAAATAATTTGTTCTTGAACTCTATATAAACAGGTTTTATGGAAATCTAATTTAAGTACTATGTTATATGGATTTACATGTATGAATAATACACAGCTGTTAATAATTGTCCAAGCTGTTTAATTATAGGAAAAAAGAAACAGAGAAGATTAGTACATAGAGCAGGAATATTAAGGTGTAAATTTTAATAAAAATTTGTATAAAACAATGTAATTAATTTAAGAAAATCTTGTATCTAAAAAATAAAATTTATATATAATATACATAATAATATTATATAAGTTGTGTTTTAACATATTATTCATTAACTGTTTACATAATATAAAACTTATATAATTATGTAAATATTGAGTTAATAGGATTGAAAATACCTAAAGTCATAGAGCACAATCATAATTACTTCAAACTTTAAATCTCTTAATTATGGAATTTCATGAATAAAAGTGCTATAGTTGGCAAGTATAACTGTACTTCATAAAATTTTCATGTAATGTTAGATTTTTTTTGCATGTGAATACTATATAAAAATAGTTATGGGTGTTTAAAAAAATTAACGATGATATGCCTTAAACAATTTGTGAAAAGAAAATATAATTAGATTTTTCTGTATTCAAAATATTCATTTTATTATTGAGAATAATAATATTCTTACCTCAGTATTTTTTGAGACAAAAAATTTTCAATATAGTAATACTGTTAATTATTGAAAAATAATAAACATGTTGCAGATACACCAGAAATAGAATATGCTGATGATAAAGATTTTAATAAAATTTAATGATTTCAAAATTTAATCTAATTATTAGGTAAAATTTCTTTATTATTAACATTATTTTGTTTTATTAAGAAAATACTTCTTTATAAAAATTAATTACAGAATTTCAGAATAACTGAAAAGACCAAACTATAAATTATCTGAAGCACTTGCTAATGATGCTGCAATATATATATAACTGACCACAAGAAAAAATATATATTTTTAAAATAAATTCTAACTAAATTCAAAAATTAGCATTGAATTTTAATTATGGTAATTTCAAATATTGATTTAATTGGAATTATTTTCTACACTATTCAAATGAAAATCATGATCACTTGATTAAAAGAGTTATTCTGGGAATTAAAGCATATTTATCAGTTTGATGCACATTGATTGGACTCTCATCAATAATTTTCTTGATTAATTTAAAACTATTGCATAATCAATTTGCTGGTGATTTCTTTCTTAACAGCATTACAATCATTTCACATTTTAAATACAATTGATGAGGAAGAGTCCAAAAATTTTCTCTTGAATTTAAATATTCCACTGGAACTGTAATTTCTTACTGCTTTGAGTCATTGCCATGAATCCCACTTATCTTTCTTAACTTTCTTGATGTCATCAGATATACTATCAATTGAAAAATGACCATAGAGATTAGAAGATTCATTTTTTTTTTGGCATAGAAGTTGTAATATCACAATATAGTGGTTCAAAAGTTATTCAAATAAATTAAAATTATTGTTAGATATTATAGTGATATCATAAATACAATTGAAAGTATTTTTCATTTTTACCTATACTTTTACCTGAATCTGTCAGATAATAAATAAACATAATATAATATTTTTTGAAACGGATAAGCATAGAAAAATAACAATGAAACCTTAGTGAGAAAGTACCAATAAAAATATAATTTCTCTGGATTTGAAATCTTGTACCCAACTTGTTTTCATATTTTTTTGTTTCTTCATTTTTTGTCATTTTATGTTGATGTAACTGACAGTCTACACGTGCCTACTGCCATTTGTTATTCCAAGAAGTGGATATTGAGGTATATTTCATTGTGAATGTTTCCACCAATAAAACTGCTTAATTTTGATAGATGATTACAGATTGATATCTTAACTAACATCAAACTAATAGAAAAATCTCTTAGAAAAATTTAAAGATGAACATATTTAATTAAAGTTCATCTTTGAATTTTTGTTTACAAATATGAGCTATCAACCAAGGTGAATGGATGAGGGGACATGTATAATCAGACTGACTGATGATCAATTACTCACTCACTGCCAAAATTTCTCTAAAGTCATTTGATGAAACTATCTATTGACAAATGGCTATACAGGTTAAAAAGGGATGATTCAGCTTTATTTTCTTGCATACAAAATAGTATGATGTGACAAACATTGTTGATAAAATAAAATCATAGAGATAAATTAAAATGGAAGATATTTGTACAATTTATTGATTTTTATGTTCAGTACTATAATACCCTTCTTGAGTATTAAATTATGCATAATTATTGTCTGAGAGATAAAGTATTGTAATGACCTAACTTAATCTACCAGAAAGTAAACATTCCAGGCAGACATATCACACCATCAATCAAATAAGTTATAAAGTTTTACTGATAATATATATTGTATACATTTTTAGAATAGATAGTTTAAATAAAATAGTCTTAAACTCATAGAAACATAAATCAAAAGGATTTATAAAGTTTTGTTGCATAATCTTCGAGATTTTTCGGTCTAAAAATGTACGTGACACTAATGAGGATAAACAAATTATTATATGGATTGCCTTATCATATATTTTAATCATCAAATTTTAAATAACTACATTTTAATTATAATTTCTTATAAAACTGAATAAAAGAAAATTTTTAACTACATGAGCACCATATTTAAAAAATATCATGCTCTTATAATTTGTCAATAATAAATGAAAAATATTTATTTTATGTTTTGGAATTTCAATTGAATATAATATCTACATAACAAAATTTAGATATGTGAGGAAATTCGAGCTAAACTACTTTAATAACAAACTTTAATACTTTCATTTATGGTTATAATCCTTATTACATTACATGCTTGAAAATCAAATTGCCTAATACGTTGCAACTGAAAAGAAAATTTTTTTTTTCTTTTCGCGGTCTCAAGAAAATCGTATAATTATTAAAATAACCACAGGATATGACTAAGGGGAATTGAAAAATTATTATTCTATGTTAAAAATACTTTAAACGGGCCGCGACTGTTCAAAATATAGGATAAGATTGTAAAGATATAGTTTAATTATTTTAAAAAACAACATATTGTATTAAAAATAATAATTTCCAATAGATAACTTCATCGATGTATATACATTATATTATATACATCGATGGTTAACTTAATAAAATCATCATAACAGATTCTAGAATATTTATTAATCATTTTAGTATTTAATAATGATACGATTAAACAAAACTGACCTTAAACTACGGTTAACAGAAAGCATTATCTTAACTGTATTTTTCTTTTTAATTTAATCAACAATATACTGTACATACATATATAAGCATGTTCAAACTCTAAAAGTTATTTTTTACGTAAGTTACTTAAGCGATATTTAAATAATTCAAACGGATTATCACTTACTGGAGAATGAATTAATAATAAAACATCCATTGTTTTTCTCTAAAGGTTTCTATCGGCAGCAGTTTTAAAGTTAAAATCGACTTCCAGCCATTGCCTAACGAGACCACAACACCGACCCCACCGCCGCTTCCATATCCCTTGAACTGCGCCCTCTGACGTCGAAACCATAAAATTGAGATCAACAGCGATCTAGATCCATTCCATTAAATTACAAAACGGAGTTTGATTATCGATATTAGAACATTGTCTATTAGCGAATAATTGAATTGGATATTATGATATATATATATATAATAATAGTAAACAATTTCTTTTCTTTTTTTCTTTCATGCAACAAAACGATATAATAGAAATGAACTTGTAGTTTCGCTCTATTTCTTTCAGTCTATACTTTCTTCCTCTCATTCATATTTATTACGGAAAGGATGTGAGAAATAATTTGAAAATTAATCATTGACCTATTACTTTCTACTTTACGTAAGAAGGCCTATTTTTAGTACAAAGGTGCATACGCAACCCACAGATTCTTGTTTTTTTTAGCTAATGTTCTTTCGCCACGGATAAGTAATTTATACGTCAACAACGAATTATTATTATTATTATTATTATTGAATAATTATACAACTAATTATATGTAACAAAATAAATGTATAAAATGCTCGTCTGTTTTACGTTAATAAGGAACAAAAAATTATTCATCCCCAAGATCAAATTCATGATTACGTCACGTCAAATAATATTTTTATAAAATGGCTACATAGTAGAATTATAATCAGCAGTTTTAGCGGTATGGTAGCATTCAAATTTTATAGGTTATTTTTTTTATATATAAAAATACGTAAGATATTATTTTCTTTATACTATTCTTAGGGCAATGGTTTCTAGTTGTGCTGTTACTATCTACAGAACTTGCTACTTACTACCTACGTTTGACCGCAGCGAATTATTATTTAGTTTTAAAATAACTTTAGATTTATAAATCTTGAAATATGAATATCTTAAAAATAAAAAAAAATCTGACATATTTTATATAAAATAATTACTGCAAAATTTGCTAGTACAGCCCAGTAAAGATGACGTAACAAAGTGCGCAACTTCTGTTTCCGGAAGAGTGGACGATCGTCATTAGCCCTATAAAGACGTCATTAGCTTAAAAAAAGCCTATTACCCTCATACAAAATAGTGAATTAAAAAAAACGATTTTAATTTAAAATATAAACGAAATTTATTTATACATTAATGGAAAAAAAAAATAGTTTGATGAAGAGACGATTTGACTTTCATCAAATTTTTAAACTAGGCATTAGTGGAATAAAAATTAAACTTTGTTCACAATTGTTCTTATAATAATTTTAAAATAAATCGTTTGTTTAATTTTTCAACCTTTTATTTGAATAATTAGGCTGTAGATAAATTTATATTTATTCAGCGAAATCAACACAGGTGTTTAATAAATTGGTTCAATGTTAAAGCGAACTATTTTAAGTCCTCAAAACTCAATTCTATGAAATCAGTTATTAGTTTTCGTCTGGTATTTCCGTAACAATATTTTAATTGTATTGAATTTTATTATATTATCTTATAAATTAAATAATAATTGGTATTTATTTATTTATTTTTTCTGAAAGTGATATGATTTAAAAGTAAAAAGTACTTATCATTTATGAATGTTGAATAGTTTTTACTTAACATTCATAAGTTCTTTAATGAATGTCGTTAATCAAATTTTTTTAACAAAAATTTCGATATAACTAATCTATCCGGATCAGTTATATCAGTATGATACACAATATTTCAATTTTTTTTATATTGTAAAATGACAATAAATATTTTTAAACGAATGTCATCTAAGGAACAGTGTACAGTATTTTGATGTACTCAGTGACGAATATAACATCATATAATAATAATCTAACATCAATCTGCGTTTACGAAACACGTTTATGGAGCAATTTAGCATTCAAGCAGTTAGTTACTTCTTCATAAACCTAGTTAAGCTATATGTTTTTAATATATACTACATATGTATGAGTCGCTCAGAAGCCAATGCGGTTAAGTTCAGAAAATAACAATTGAGAAAATTAATGTTTTTTAATACATTAATATTAT
>WUQG02401555.1:0-17503 GCA_011317285.2 Androctonus mauritanicus | reverse complement strand
AATTTCTCGAGGAACTCGGGGGAAGACAAGAGTGGGGGAAGATGAGAGTTTTGTGATATTTCGTTCACACGCCCACAGAAGGCTTGAACTTCCTGCAGTTTAGCGTGGAAGCATCCAGTATGAAGGTTGCTGTTGTGAATATTCCGTATTATATCCGCTTTAATCTACGAAATATCACAAAATTCTCATCTTCCTCCCACTCTTGCCTTCCCCGAGTTACTTTTTTTATGTTTTAAAAGTCTGAAACTAAAGCATTTTATGTCGTTATTCCCATCTATTAAATGTATACTTTTGAACATTTCCCTAGCTAAAATGCAATCACAGCTTTATACTTGGAAACTTGTAACCCCAACTGGAAAAATGTTATACCAATTGAATCTACAATTTATTTAGTTGATATCTCACGCGACTCCGTGATACAAACGTGACAGGCATGATGTTTCCTGTAATTTAAACGTGATCGCGAGAAAATCGCTGTTTTGCGTGAGATACAAAAATAAAGAAATAGATTTTTGTACCATTTAATTTTTGTTTTACATTAAAATCGATATTAAATAGCAAATTTTATTATTGTAAACATTAACGTTCAAGTTTTTTTTTTATTGTAACTATTTTTTTTAATTAAAATATATTTTAATTTTCGTAGATTCAAGATTAAAGTTAATTTTTACCGAGTACTGAATTAAATTTTGTTAAATCTTAATTAAATATGAAACGTTAACCAATTTAGCATTATAAAGTAATTAATTTAACTTAATTAAGTTGAAATCTTAAGAAATTCTTCATAAATTTACTCCAGAATAGACTCGAAGTAACAAACTTCTTTATTAAATTTCTTACGCGAAAATATCTTTAAAAAATATCTAAAATTCTTTCTAAATAATTAATAAACAAAGTCTGTTATGGACTTACATGACGATAAATATAAAATAATGTAATGTAATGTTTTCTTGACGTGATTAAACTCGACACGATTACGTTTGTTTACATCTACATAGGCAGATGTGTTAAACTGAACTTATGGATTTATATAGATGGATGGATGTCAGTGGCGGAACTACAATGCGCCAAATCCCGCGTTGCGGGGGCCCCAGAATTATTGGGGGCCCAAATCCTCTTTGTCTATACTTTCTTTACCCTTTTTTTAAATTAACAACGTAACACAATAAAAATTAAATGCGCCATGAGAAGAGAATCAGAGCAGTGTAGCAGTAAGAGGAGTAGCCAAAAATACTCTTATAAAATGATGACGATTAAAAAATGATTATTTTAATTGTAAAACGTATCCTTGGTTAAAAGTTTCATTAAGGTAACTGTAGCTTTATATTTTTTACATTTTAGAAAATGGCATGTTTTTATACAGAAAAGAGAAAACGAACGTTTGACTGTTAAACGAATGTAAAGATCTCTCTTCTTCGTTTTTTAAAATAATGAAAGGTATAGCCTATTTAGTTAAGAAGATGCAAAATAGGCGTTGGATCATGTGCTGACGTCACATAGCTTCATCCACCTGTGACGTAGTAGACGATGTATGAGCTACTAAACTCCTTTATCGCCATTTACGATCGCACTTCGTCGTTTGATGCTTCTTATCTCCTCAATTACTGGAGACATTGGAGCGTCTAGGACAATGGCGATTCAATGACGTGTGATAGAGTAAACTGGTAAGGCCATTAGGGCTGCGAGCTAAGTGTTAATTTTTAGTCACACGTCGCCTTAGCTAATGACTATTGATCTGCTGGTAGCTTCTGTAGTACTAAACTGAGGCCGTAGTCTCTAAACGACCTACCCAGTTTCAATTTTTGTCCGTTTATCTAATTCATTAGCGGGGCGGATACTTAAATAATGACGACAGCTCGGATGTATGTAGCTGTAGAAAAAGTTTAGTATATATATATATGTATTTTTTTATATTATTATTCCGCTTTTTTACCACGTATACGCTTTTTTCGACTTAAACTCGGGGGTGAACTGCTGCTAGTCGCTCGAATGGGTGTGGGGTTTTCATTACCTTAATATGCATGCGAAATAAGTGGAAAGAAAACTGTTCCACTGCCATTAACATTTCAAATACGATTGGTGCGTAAAAGGGAAACCCAGGGCTTGAGAGATAGAATGAAGGAGGCGTGAAAAAGACGAGGAACTGGAAAGGCGTTTCGGATTCCCATCGGTGGTAATTTGCAAGTCAAATCCTTCGAAGACTGCTTATCTCGCAGCTTAGAGCTGCAGAGGATCGTCTTCACCTAGTAAATAGACGTTCTTCTATGCAGATGGCCGAATCTATTGATTGAACGTTGCAGATGAAGCGAAAAGCGGAAAACGTCACACATGCGATTTGCTTTGCATATTTTTCCCGTTTTCCTTACCTCTCTCTGGTAACTGATCTGCGTCAGAAGACTTAGAGGGAACGATGCGAGAGAATCGACCACATAAATATTTAAAACGGGAAACGGTTCAATTACCTTTCGTAGAAAGTAGAATTGAAATCGGGTTTATGGTGATTTGAATGTAGACAATGACTCAACTCTCTTCATCGTTAGTCTTTTCCACTAAGATTGAGATCCGATATACGATGGGAAATGAGACTATCAAATGATGAGGGATAGCAATTAGGACTGGCAAAATAATAACACGTCCAAACTTAAGATGTTTACTTAGAAGATAAGAACCAGAAACATTAAAAGAATTTACCTTAAAACTGAAACATTCTTCACTTTTGAATAATGGACTGCACTCAGCTGCTTTAAAAGAATACCTACCGATAATAACTTGAAGAAGTTAAACTAATCCAAACAATTTATTAATTTGGAGCGAACAGAAGCCACTACAATTTTTTTTTCGTCGCTTAAATCTCCATTTCTTTGCTAACTTTGCAAGAAAATCGATATATAGTTTGCGAAAAAATGTTTCCACGTTTTTAAATACAGCTTTATTAAAGTGCAAAATTTACTTTTAGATGACTGCAACGGAAATAATTTGTTTGTTCTTTAAATAATTTATATAAAACTGGACAAAATAGTTCGTGACTTATAAAAGCATACTTTGCAAAGAACTAGAACAATAAATAAAGCTTAAATTATATAAATATATATATCTATAGACTCGAGTTAAATTGGCTTACAGAAAACAGTCCAGTTTTCTTCTGTTAAGCAAAAAAAAAAAAAAACATTCATAATATTCAATTTTATCTTAGCGACTTCATTGTTTTTTAATCATTCGTATCTTATAAATTGTATTTACTTATTTAGGTTAAAAATAATTATCATCAAAATGAAAGCAGTCTGTTTTAAATTGTTATAAAGGTAGAAAAGATATATATTTCGTATAAATAACGTAACTGATAACAATTATTTTCAGAAATTTTCCTTAATAATAATTTATAACTCAACCAAAAAACAAAAAAAAAAAAAACTGTTTAATGCGTATTGTCTGTAAAACAATAGTACGAAGTATGACTGTTAACAATGCACGTGTCCAAAATAAAGGTCATTTTTGACGCATTAACATAAATACTTCAATAGTACAATTGTTACATTCTTATTTTTATCTTTTAAGACAGTTTAAATCTTGATACGAAACAGATAAATCATAATTTCCAAAGAAAATGGGTAGTGGAGATTTATGAAAAGAAGTAAATTTTTCAAACGGTAGATTTGGACACACCCCGATTGAAAATATAAATAAATAAAGCTACTCGAATTGACGTACTCAAAAAAAAAAAAAAAATCCTTTTGACCATTCTTGAATCTTAATAAATTAATCTACAATAAAATATTCGGCACTGGCATCTAACCTAATTTTTCCTTTAAATTTATGAAATTTTTTCCTTCATTGAAGATCCAGATTGTGTTCGAAATCCAAATTTGTCGTTAGAATAACCGTATAATATCCAAATTTTCATTCCTTACCTGTGCCATTCGAAACAGCGATCGACATTGAACTGTGCCATAACTGAGTTGGATTGTACTTGTAAATTAATAAAATCAGGAGCAGCAACATCATTAACAGGTTTATTAATCATTTTTCTGTGCTTTTTATCCATTTTTTAAATAAATTATAACGAACCACGTCTGCAAGAATACCAGTTTATTGTTGTCCTGGAATAAAATTTATCCTTTAAAATTTCTACAAAGCTTTATATTATCTCTTTAAAGGTACTTTTGATAAAAATAGAAATAAATAAATAAAAAACACAGTTGAGATTTGCTTCCCGCTGCTAAACCGTATGTTATAATCCGATGCATAATCAAATCTATGCTAAAAAATTTGATAGGAAAAGTTTGGTCGTATAAATAGCAGTTTAATCTGACAAAAATGCTTCCCTCTTAAATCATTGGAAATTTGAGCACCTCATACAATCTAGATTCCATACTTATCGCAAAATTTTACAGGCGATAGATAGAAAATCTGGAATGATGAGTAAAGGCAAGAAAGCTTTCTGAAATATCAATATAAAACTTCATGAAAGAACCAGATAAAAATGCTTTTTTTTTTTAAAAAAAAAAATCTCACATATTTTACGAATAGTATTACTCTCCATGAGTAAGGAGTAGGCCTGCTTGTAAATAAAATTAAAAAAAAAAAAAAAATACAATAATGGGATTATGATTATTGTCATTAGTAGATCTATAATAAATTATTTTAAGGATTCTATCGAACAATTTAACGAATAAATTATTCCACTGTTTTATAAAACAGATACAAAAGAAGAAGAAAAATATACCGGTAAATAATATTTATCTTGTCTGAGAACTTTGAAAGATTATAAATTACGTTTTTTCTTACCTATACTACCTTTTCTTACCTATAATAATATAGGTAAGAAAAACATAACTTATAATCTTTCAAATTTATGCCATCATATGTTTATATGATGGCATAAATTTAGATTATGATGGCATAGCTATCGAGGTCCGGAGCAGAAGTCTCCCTGGGGCCCTCCCTAATTGGAATGATCACCATACAAAATGTGAACACAAACATATAATTAACATTTATTTAATCAAAATTAAATAGTTAAAATGATTTGGAAAACAAAAAAAAAATCTTAAGACGAAAGAAAAAAAACAACTTATATCTAGTAAACAAACATATATTTTAAACAGCTTATTAATCTGCTACTAAAATGTTTTTAACTTTTCTGTCAATTAAGAAAGCTAAAACTGTTTTTTGCCAGCTTTGACTTCTGAAAATTTTTTTTATAGCTTCATCAAAATTTAATGTTTTTTAGCTACTGCATTTTCAATGGAAAAAGACTGCCAAACCGTTAAGTCTTACTTGGCTCATTACTGATTTTATATTCCTACATAAGAGGTACATATATTTAAAACTTGAGGTTCTTCGGAGGCCCTCCTGATCAGAGGCCCGGGGCAGTCCGCCCCTTCCGCCCCCTTGATGCGCCACTAAGGGGAGCATATATATGTTGTATAGTTTACATCAGAGTCATTGCGGAATTGGCAGAAAAATGATAAAAGATGAGATGTAAAGTGGATGAAAATTATAATATGGATTAATTTCCAAATATATATATATACACATATATATATTACTAGATAGAAAGGTCTATATATGTCTTTGAATGGCATTAATCATAAAGGTTAATATAAATTTTTCATAAAATTGGTGATACAGCAATATTTTTTTCAAATCAGAATCGTATCAATAATAATAAATACCGTATAAAACTATGATTAAACAAAAAAAAAAAAATGTAAGAAATTATGAATCATAATGTTTCTGTAATTTTATTAAAATTTGTTCGTTCATTCTATCAGGTAATTGCCATTGTTTTCTATAATCTTTTATCAATGTTCTGGTAGCATTCATATACTTCTATCATAAATGGTAGCCGGTATCTCATCAAAAAAATGAAGAAATATAGTTTTTAGACTGTGAAGAGAAGCAAATTTTCCACCATTCAAACTATTTTATAACGACCAGAACGAGTGATAATCTGATGGTACAATGTCAGGAAAATATGGTGGGTACAAATATTTTTTTCAGTTCAGAATCGTGTCAATAATAATTACCGTATAAAAAACTATGATTAAACAAAAAACAAATTAAACAAAATTATAAATAATTTCTCCAATTAAACAAAAAAAAAAATATATAGGAAATTATGAATCATAATATGGTAGTTTTTTTTTTTTTCTTTTTTTCGAAAGCTTTAGAAACTTAAATTTTTGCAAAAATATATCAGAATTTTGTAGAAATCTAGAGTCATATCAATTTGACAATTTTATAGAACACTTTATCACAAAATGATAAATTGTAGATCTTAAAAGATATGATCTATAATTTATCTGGAAGAAAATTACTCTTTTTTAAAGTATGTCTATTGACGTCAAGAAAAATTGTAGGCCTATATAGTCTAGATTTGATAATTTATAAGAATATCGTTTAGAATATTTTTGAAATATACTAATTCAGAATATTCCGGATATACATGAAACCTAAAAGCAACACTTCTTTAATAAAATGGTAAGTTATCTCATCCTAGACATGTGAATTGTTTGGTAAAAAATTTTATTGCCAATTAATTACAATATTTTTTAAAATATTAGTTTAAATATTTATGTATTAAATAAAATTTATTAAAAATATTTTGATTAATAATAATAATAATAATAAATTGAGGAATTTTAAATATATTTAATTTATTTTATTGTCTTCAAATAAAAGACTTTCTTCCTTAGATTCTTCAATGTTCTTCTTCATCATTAGTAATCGGTATTTTTGGCATCTACAGAATAATTTATGTGATTTAAAACTAATCGAGTTAAGTGCTCATAATTGAATTAATTAATTTTATAATCTTATATAGAATGGAATTATTAAGGGAAGATGACACAGTTAACAATAACTTTATTTATCATGAACATGTGAGTGGAAAAAAAATATGTAAAATGATATCAATATATACCTTGCTTATTTAGTTATTAACTGGGAAAATAAAAAAAAATGATTTTTTTGAACGTGTAAAGGTAAAAAAGACAATTAAATTAAATGAAACAAAACTGACATCTTTCCCCACCATTTGTCAGTTATCATGGAGGAATTTGTCAGTTATCATGGCACACAATACATGAGGTTTACAAGAGCAGAGAAAAACACATTTAAAAGAACATTTTATATGTATATAACACTTACAGAATGTGACTCTGCAATGCAAAAGAAAAAAGAATGAAAGAAAGCACACTATTCCCTAGCATTTTTTGCAAGTGGAATTGTCTTTAACCTACTACAAATTTCATGCAGTCATTTCTTGCATTTAATGCATTCAATTCAGTCACATTTTGGTCCCTTCTTATCATAATAACACCCTTTACACTCGACGCACAAATCCTGATATTCAACATGATTGCCATTACTACTGCCTACCACAATATCCTGAATTGAACAGGATGATGATGACGAACTCAATTTTCTTTTTCTCAAAATTCAATCTTTCCCCAATCACAAAACTCTCATCTTCCTCCCACTCTTGTCTTCCCCCGAGTTACCTTAAATAAAAATATATAAGTATCAATCAATGACGATCGCCATACTGTTAAACACTAAATATCCTACTTGCTATATTTTAGCAGTTAAATATAATTTTAATTTTAAAAAGGAACGAATAAATTTTCAACGATATAAAAGATTTATACAGTTATTTGATATATTTATAACGAAAATAAAGTTAAAATATAGGTATTTAAATTACATATTTATGAAAAACATCAAGGAAAAGTAGCAAGTTACGTTCACTTTTTTTATTGTATATTTATATTTATCGCTAAGATTTTATCTTCTATTCAGCAAACTTAAAATATTTTTAGACAGTTTGAATATTTTTATGTATCAAACAGTGGCGGAACTACAATGCGCGGGATCCCGCGTTTCGGGGGGGAATTATAGGGGAAGGAAGTATAGACAAATCCTCTTTGTCTACACTTGCTTTACCCTTTCTTAAAAAATTAACAACATAATACAATAAAAATTAGATGCATCATGAAAATAGTGAAATATTCATCGAATCGGAGCAGTGTGGCGGTAGGAGGAATAGCCAAAAATATGTAAATAAAAGACGTGATTAGAGATTTTGCAAATTTAAAATCCAGAAGGAAGAATTTTAAATTTTAGATATACAGTTGACTCCCAGTTTACCGGAGTAATAGAGAGGAAGATGTCTACATTTAATTCAAAATCACGGTTAATCCAAAGGCAGAAAAAAACGAGAAAGATAAATAACAACTATATAATGAATAGAAAAATGCTACATGGCAATTTACTTGTATATACTATATTTTCAGGAACTGTTCTTTAATAAAGTTTCAAATCAACTGTATCAACAAACAAAAAAGAAATTCGTATGCAAAAGAACTTGAACAATCTGACAGTTCAAATTCGCATAAAAAAAATCAGTCAGAACTTTGTTTCTTCGCAGTTTTCTTTTTTTGGGGAACACCGGTTAAGCTGCTCCCGGTAAATCGGGAGCAGACCGTATTCTCTTTCGATAATTTTCAGTTATGTCATTTTTTGTTATTTTCTAATAAAAAAATATTTTTGTGGTAGGGGCCGGAATAATATTTTGCGGGAGGGCCAAAAATATGTTAAGTTCCGCCACCGTTATCAAGAATAATAAGAGAGATAATAAAACTAAAAATCTTAAAGTCAAATTAATATATTTACAACTTCTAAAAATATTTCTCTATAAAGTAATTGTCCGCATTTACAATATGAAAATGTAAATTTACCATTATCATGTCAGGAAAAATAAATAATGTGGTAACATATTGATATTTTATTCTTAAGATAAGCTCCGTTTAAAATTAGATAGTAGGATAACTTCTAAATTTTATGGACTATCAGTAAACACATTATTGTATCATGCTAGGAAAATCTTTAATAAATATAACTTTTTATTTAATTGATCTATTTAAAATTATTGACTTTATGACGTTGAATTAAAAAGAATTTAAAAGCCTACTCTATAGGCAAGTTGAAACTTGTCTACAGAGCAGGCCTATTCTTCGCTTGCTTCTATCTTCTATAGAGCAGGCCTATGTTACGTAAAAACTCGTTAAAACTTGCCTATAGAGCAGGCCTATTCTATAAGCAAGTCGAAACTTGCCTATAGAGTATGGCCTTACGTAAAAACTCTTCAAAATGCAGATGTCTTTGCAGTTGACACATCTCAGTAAAAAATAAACTTATACTTGAACATTTCTAATCTAATTAGGCATGAAATTTCACGTTTCATGCCTAATTAAATTAAGACAGTTCATAAAAAAACATTCAACTTAATCTAATGTTGCAAAGAAGGAGCGAAAAAAAAAAAAAAACAGAGAAAGGACAATAATTAATTAGAGGTTGAAACATTTAATTATTCATGACACGTAATCAGTGAATTTAAATAACACCTTCGGTCGGTTGTTTAATAATATAAATTAAAAGAAGGCAGAGGAAAATTATTGTTGTATCTCAAAAACTAGATTATAAAAACCCCTTTTTAGTTTGTCGGTGCAACTGCTTGCACTACATTAGTTAATTTCTTGCCGCAAGGGGACTCGTCATTAATAATCATTGTTAGTTCTTAATACCCGCATTCCCCATAGCGAAGGTACATGTAAAAGAGGAATAAAAATCTTTCCGTGCCTGTATTTCCGTGCCAGACAAATTAATTTCCAGATTTCGAGTCAGCT
This sequence comes from Androctonus mauritanicus, assembly GCA_011317285.2. Lineage (NCBI taxonomy): Eukaryota > Metazoa > Arthropoda > Arachnida > Scorpiones > Buthidae > Androctonus > Androctonus mauritanicus. Next base: position 7,814 of record WUQG02401555.1, on the reverse strand, counting down.
AAGCCGTATGCCAGTGGGTGTATGTAATAAGTGGCAGTGAAACAGGATATTGTTGCCGGCACCGAGGTAATTATGGTCGTCGGTATGTGATTAAGTCACACAATACAGGACTTTAGGCAGCCATCATGCCGAGTATTAACGGCCGTAAGTCAATCGGCTTGTCTGACGTCTAAGAATCAGTATAGAACCAGTGGATAATAGGTCTCGTAGCATCATTTGCACGGATGGGGGGCCGTTCTCTAATAAAGTATCCTCCTCGGAATCTTTAACCTTCAAATAGCGTTATCGCCGGACAATAGCAGCGTTAGTTACATTGAGAATTGCTTGAGTAATGGCACTTTCTGAGCATTCTAAGAACTCAATGGCCGACTTGGTGAGAATGAAAGCTTTTTCTTCCAACTTGCCGAGATTATCTTTCTTCTAGATCTTAATATCGTTCAATATAGTTTAAAATCTTATTTCTTACTTCCTTTTTATTGCTAGATTTTAAGCTTTCCCAACATTTTTATTACTTATACTTTGCTTCCTGGAAGTTTTTTTTTTTTTTTATTGAAAACCAACTGTTTAAACCAGAAAATAACTTTATTCTTCTTCTTTTTCTTAATGGCGATCATCTTAATGTCTGCACCGTTTATGGATATAAGATATAGCTTTAAGCTAATTGCTGAATCTTCCTACGAAATTTTTGTTAAGTCTATCACTAAAACAAAACTCTCTATTGTATATTTTTACACATTTTATTGGCGAAAGATTGATATTTAATCAATCTTTCGCCAATAATATCAGATTAATCTATACGTGGTAGTGCCAAATATATCTTATCTCATTTTGCAGAATAAACCAATCTTACAAACAAAAATAAGCAAGAAAGTTCGCGAAGTTATTTATTAACTTAGTTAATATGATTTGAACTTATAATTCTTACATCGGAATTTATTTTAAGCTATTTTTTACATGTTTAACATTTGCAACGATCGCGTTACTAATCCATATAAGCTATGTCGTCTGGAAGTTTTTTTTTTTCTATCAGTGCATCAATCAAAGACTGTTGCTATTGATATCAACGATCAATTTGGTCAAATCATATTCGATCAAAGCTTTGACAAGCAACAAATTATCACATTTTAATTTTTTTCCTTAATTTATTGCATTTGCTTTCATATACAGTCAATGGAAAAATAACGAAAATATCGAATTTCCAAATTCAGGCTCAGTTTATTAATTTTATCGTGTAGAAAATTGATTTTTATAAATTTTCTCTCATATGTAAAATCAAATATTTAATTCTAAACTTGTTAAATAGCTTTATTGCTGTGCATAAAATTCACGAACGAGTATCGATTCTAGAAAAAAAAAATCCTTACTCTTCCGTTGCAAATTCCAAATTGCTTGCATAAAACAACGCCTAGGTTAGTAAAAACAGAAAAATGATACAGTAGAAAGTCATTTTTTTTTTTTTAAGTGAACTAAATTATGAATGGTGTAAAATATTAACTGCTTTATTAACTTAAAAAAAAAAAAACTTAGGATAGAAAAAAAGTTGCGATCGAGGATCGATGATAGTCGTCCTTTAATTGACAGCACAAATGCATTACCCAATACGATATCATTATACTGTCATTTCGAGTAGTACCAGAGCAACTAATGACTCTTGAATATTAATTATATGTTAAAATTCCGATTTTTCAAAGTTAAATGTCCGTCAATAATTTTTTTTTTTTTTTTTCCTTTCTAAGATTAAGATTAAATCATTAGGACACGTAGCGTGCAAATATACAATTAAAATATCACGTACTTTGGTTGGTAATAAATAAAATAAATGTAAGAATGTAATTAATTTTTAATATTTTATTATTTTGGTGTTTCTCTGTATGAATCAATTAGAATTTTCTCTGCATAGACATGCGAGTAAAGCTAAAAAAAAAAAATTAGATCCGAAATATTCTAATAGTTTTATAATTACGTTTATATCATGCCATCTATAAAATTTTAGATAACTGTATAGAACATATATTTAGATAATTATCTAAAATTCTGTAGATAATTACTGTATAAAGATGATTTTGGTTAGTTTGCAGCTTAACGTTATAACTCCGAGTAAACATTAAATTTTAGTTTGTAACCTGGAAAAAAAGAAAACAAAATTATTTTTCTTTCAAAAAAAATCTTTAAATTTTGCAATTCGAAAAATAGAAAAATTAATTTTAATTAAAAAAATATCATTACGTCATACGAAACTGTGTAGACTATATATACACGGCGTCGTATTCGTCATAAGTTTTATTATTATTATTATTATTATTTTTTTTATATATATATTAAATTTTGGAATTTGTTATTTTAAATTCAAAGAAAAATTTGCGATATTATCGTATTTCAAAAACTAATCTACTCTCTTTGGACGGAAAATTTAGAAGATTTAAAATATATGAGAAACTTGAAAAGAAAAAAAAAAAGAGAAAAAAATTGTATATAAAACGCCACTTAACGAGTATGAATAGAGTTGTTGATGCAGAAAGGTGCACGACCTGCCATCTAATCTCCTTTTCTATCGCGTATTTAGCACGTTCAATTAGTCAGGTGTGGGTCAGGCAGGTATCACGTTTCTTACGTCCTATCTCCAGTCAGGTACCTAATAATAAATTACACCTTACAAACTTCATCCGTCACTATTTGCCGGGTTGCGGTCAAAGCAGCTTAGAAAACTCCGTTTTCTCGTACAAAATGGTCGAAATTTTCGTCGGATTGCAGAAAAAAATATATATATATATAGATAAAGATCAGCACGAGAACTGTGGAGTAATAATGACTGCCTCTTTATTTTTACAAGTAAATGGATACCGGCGATAAAAGCTTTTCATAACCTTCCAGTGCGTTGAGTTTTTGTTGATCAAAAAAAAAAAAAAAAAGGTTCATTGTAGAAATCGAACTGAATGCCGAATATGTACTGAACTACCAAAAATTAAAGTTCATTTTCTATCAGGAGAATTAATATAAATGAACTACTGTATATCAATACATTATTAATTTTTCGGTTGTTAAGTTTCGATTAAAACAAACAAAAAAAAAGGCTCAAAATTTTAAGAGTCTTTATCAGTCAATTAGGGGAGAGTTCCCTATGCATACTGGTCACCTAAATCGTACCTGATAGCTATTTCGTTACATACCGACTGTATCAGGTACGATTTAGGTTTTAGAATAGCTATCAGGTACGATTTAGGTGACCAGAGAGGAGAGTTGCCTCTTACGTATTGGTCACCTAAATCGTACCTGATAGCTATTTCGTTACATACAGTCGGTATGTAATGAAATAGTTATCAGGTACGATTTAGGTGACCAATACGCAATAGGCAACTCTCCCCTATGCTAAAAAGTTACTAGAAAAACATAAAAAAAAACTATTTATTTAGTTCGAGTGTTTATACTTAAATGTAATAAAGATGATATTTTTAAAATAATATTAAAATTAATAAGGAAAAATAGCAATGTTATGTTCTGAATTTGGATAATTTATGGAAGTTGCTGGTCTATAAACCGTTTCCATAAACCGAGGAAACTCTGTTATCCTGACATTAGTAGGTCTTTGAGGAGCGTTTAATGGAAAAATTGGAAACTTATCCTACAATTTATCAAATTATTCTTTCATCATCACATAGATCTAATGACCTACATATATTTGAACTAAAAAAAAAAAAAAAATAAAATTTTTCCTTAAATCATCTATGTTATGAATATATATATATATTTTCTCTCAGTCTTAGCATTGTTATTAACATTTAATAAGGAAAGGGAAATATTTTATAAAGTATAATTAATGTATTTTTTATCACACAATCCATTATTCTTATATAAAGGATTGTATCATATAATAAAAATAAAAGATATAAGGCCTATATATATAAATATTTCAAATTTATCGTTTTGTAAGATCATCAAATTTCTAAAAATTTTTATGCAGATTATTTTATATAAGAATATTTTAATAAATTAAAAAAAAAATAAATTTAAAAAAAAAATAGATTTTTTTTTTCGAAAATTGGCTGTCAAGTTTGAAATTAATGTGTTTTAAAAAATTTTTGTCCTCGTATAAAAATAATAATTTTTATTATTCGTTTTAAGGAAAAACATTTAGTTTCCTTTAAAACGTATTTTTGATTAAAGCCTATGCACTATCTAGGTTTATATACAATATCGTAAGCTATTATATATAAATGTAGATAGTGCATAGGCATAAAATATAACAGGACACGTGTTTTACAGTTTTCACCTATACCCGATAGTTTTCCAGAAAAATGCCTGGTCCATAGAAACGTGGGCAATAATAAATTATGCTTTCCCGAATGGTTCCTTTATTCCTAAATATCTCCGAAAATATCGGTCGTAGGAAAATAATTTTACCACCAAAATTGCACAAAAAATTGGCGGAATCAGATGCCCTTAAAAAAATAATACACTTCCGTTGGAGAAAACAAAGTTGAAGCACGCGCTGCGCGAGAGGATGCTCAGAAAAAAATATTAATGACTGATTTTAATTTGGAAGGAAAATGTAACAGGACACGTGTTTTGCAGTTTTCACCTATACCCGATAGTTTTCGAGAAAAATGCCCTGGTCCATAGAAACGTGGACACCCTGTATATAGACATATGCTTTAATTAACAGAAGCGATTCAGGTATGTTTGCCATAATCTTTCATATATAAATTCAAGACAATCACGATATTTATGCATATATATAATTATGTAATGATGAGCAATATTATTAATTTTACAGGTGATACTGGGGAGAGCATGATCATTCGAGGATGCGCTCTGGATAGTGGAACACTCACTATAGACACCGAAATAGTACGTATGTCTCATTGTGGAAGTTTCTACTTCGATGAGAGATATGTCAGAGGTTGCCTGCAAAGTTGTGTAGACGATGCTTGCAACATGGCATCGAACAAACTACTAAACATTGATGCTATGATATGTTCGTTTATGGTTTTCTTCTGGAGGTATTTATAAAATATCATTACAAAAACAACAATTTTAATGATATCCTCTAAAAACCCTCATAACTTTTAGAGATAGATTTATAAAAAATATCTATTTATAACGAAAATTTGCTTCAGAAAACATAGTTTCCTACTTGGAAATCGTTAATGGTTATCACTTAAAAAATCATGTTTTATCAGAGCAAATCTTGAAAAGAATTGAATAACAAAAAATCCTTTCAAACAATAGTACTAAATAAGATAAACATTCATGATCCATAGTGATTTGTCAATAGAATAAAGTTACTTAATTGGTTATAAAACGATATATGGGACCAAAAAGAAAACTGACCAAGATTAAAGAGATTGGAAAGCTTATATACTTAAGCAAACCTTTTTTTGCCTATTAAGATTCGGTTATATTAATTTGAATTATGTTGTTGTGCATTCATTAAAATGTACAAAAATTAAACATCTTGTATTTCTGACGTTAGCTTTAACTGAAATACCAAGTTACTCATCCAATCGAAAGAAACATATAAGAGTAAAAATGTTTTGATGATTCGTAATATGAAGTCATTTATCAACAACGAACGAAAATACAAACAGCCCATTTTGGAAATTTTTCTCTATACATAATAGATAATCTAGGTAGAAAAATAGTCAGGTATAATTTATAGAATAGAACAACAATCCGTATTGTGAAATGAATACTTTGTATTCACAGTTATGTGAGAATTAAATTAGAATCGCCGATATTTTTCACATCTCATATTTTTATTCCATTTCCTTGGTCTACACATGTCAACAGCAGTAAACAGGTTAATATTAAGAGAGTGGAGCGATTTGAATTATCTGGATTCCACATTAAAGACAATGGAAGCTGTTCTGATTCATTAAATACTTTAAGCTCTGAGCTTATAAAATAATCAATACTGCTATGAAAATTTTCTTTAATATAATGATTATATCTACAGCTCTCATATAAAAGAAGTAATCATTACAGTTTGTTTCTGATAACGTTCATCTTCATCAGCTAACATTCAATACAAAAATTTAACTTACAATTAAAGAGACGTTAATGTCAATAGTTTATACACAGAAAAACTTTTCCATTTATGATTTAAAATTTTTTACATTTTAGTACTTCTAAAAATACAAAAAAATTTTTTTTTATTATTAAAATATCATCTTTATATCTATTATACTTTCAAAGTTATAATAAAATGTTGATAGCAAAATTTTAAAAAATTTATTATATAAATCTGGATGAATATCAAAAAATTTTACGCATGTTTACATAAAACATAAAAACTATAAAACACGATCATTAGAATTATAAAAAAAAAAAAAAAAAAATTGTAAAGATATAATGTGCTTGTTTTGAAATGTTACAAGACTAGATTTTAAAAGATAATAGGATGTTAACAAAAAAAAATAAAAAATAGAAGAAAATATCAAAATTCGTTAGGATAAGCTTTCTGTAAAGTAAGTCTCGTTAAAACGACCAAAAATTAATCTTTTGAAGAAGAAGAAGAAGAAGAAGAAGAAAAAAAAACATAAGATTAAACTGCTTTTCTTTACAAGTTTCCTTCCAGATGAGGAAACATCATCATCCGGCACGCAATACTGAATCAAATTTAAAAATTTCAAAAGTTGAGACTTGATCTTAAAATTAATAAAAAATTTTCAAATGAATTATATATATAAAACTTAATCTCAATATGTGCTATACGTTTCAATTGTTTATAATTAAAGTTTCCGAAGTTTTACTAATAAAAACTATTTCGAAAGTTTCTGTGGTAGTTAAACACGAATGGTGTTGTTTTAAGAAAGTAGGTCAAATCGATGACTTGTGTTGCTTGAATGAGTTACAATAAAAGAAAATTCTCTCTCTCTCCCTCTCTCTCTCTCTTTCTCTCTCATATAGTTTTGTTTATCGATTTTTTATTGTTTAATATATAAAGCTAATAAAGTAAATATGGTATTAATGAAAGCTTTTCCTCTCAAATATTTACTTACCAAAATGGATTATTATTATTTACACAGAAATCCATAATGCTTATATAAGCTAAATCAGGAGAAAAAATAAATGCATAATAATTAAAACTTTATAAATTTTATCAATTTATCGAGGAAAAAAAAAATGGAATTATTCATATTGTTTTTTTTTTTCCTCTCGTTGAATTGAAAAACAACTAAACTATGTTAACAGAAGAAAAGTTTGTCAACTGTTACTTGGTTCTTCCAATGTTAACAAGAAATTCGAACAAATTAACAATGCAGTAAACATATATATATACATCCAATGAACTTAGCTAAAGTAAAAAGTTTTAACTAGTAAAGTTTGATCGACTTAAACGTATTTACTAATTTAAGCTTTTAGTAGTTAAGATAACCTAGAAGCGAATATTTCCCACGAGATTAAAAACTTATATTTCTCTAAAATATTTTATAAAAATAACAAATTATGATTTTTAAATATAGATTATTTTTCGTCAAGTAATAATGATAAAACATTAAAAATGTATATAATCTTACCATATTATGAAATTGTATATTATGTGATAGTTTATTTTTTAAATTATGATTACAGTATATAACATAATATTTGAAATTTTAAGTTATATAGATTTAATTGTAATCTATTGAATTAAGGTAACTCGGGGGAAGATGGCGCAGTTAACAATAACTTTATTTATCATGAACATGTGGAATGGGAAAAAAAAATATGTAAATTATATCAATATATATATCTTGTTTATTTAGTTATTAACTGGGAAAATAAAAAATGATTTTTTTTGAACGTGTAAAGGTAAAAAGGGCAATTAAATTAAA
>WUQG02401544.1:0-17506 GCA_011317285.2 Androctonus mauritanicus | reverse complement strand
ACCTATTCAGCGGTTCGCCAGAGTAAGAATGATATCTACTGACGTTTATGGTATATAGGGGAATGCATCAGAGGATATAAGTGGGTACTTAGCTCTCAATCATTTCTCAAAGATCTCACCTTCACCCAATGGCCAGAGATGATAGAACTCTTAGAAAATTACGTTGCCAAAATAAGAGTGTCCTAAACTTTTTCTAAGGAATGTATCTGTTGGTCTAGATCAGTGTTTTTCAACCTTTTTTATCCCATAGTACACTTGAACCTATAGTTAAACTTCTGCGCACACTTAAATTATGATGATCAAAAACGCGCTTGCTTATGCATATACATTTTTTATTATATTATATATAGATTTATTATAACAATGATATACTCGTTCAAGCAATTTAAAGAGGTTTTAATTTTATATACTTATTGTGTTTTGGATTTCTTTCGAAAATAATTTAATTAATGAGCTTTAAAAATTTTCGCGGCACACCTAAGATCATCTTAGGCACACAGGTTGAAAATCATTGGTCTAGATCAGGGTTCTCACTCAACCTATGGTACGCGTACCACTCACTGATGGTACGCGATGGACTTACGGTGGTACGCGAAAGACAGACTTTTTTGAAAAGTTATATTTAAATAATTTTTCAAATAATATAAAACTATTATAAACAAAGAAATTAAAATTATATCTCCGTTATGTTGATTATTCCCTTTTTCAGCTCTTTGTCATAGACAAAAATGCCCAGGTATATTGCACTTTAGATCATATGCCATTTTAGCTCCATATTGCGCAATTGCCAGTGCAATGGTTTTTACGTTGTCGTTATAGGTTAATTTGGAGTGCTATAATGGGAATTAGTACGAGTGGCAGTCATGGCATGCGATGTTAAATTACAATTCAAGAACACTGTTTTTGTTCTTCATATAACCAGATAAAACGCTACAATCGCAATTTTTCAGCATGGACAAGCACAGCTAGGTCAGAAATATTAAATTATTAGTTTACGACTTATTTGCGAATTATTAAGGTAATTATGTTTTGGTTACCAAAAAACTAAAATAAATAGTTTTTATTCGCTTATCTATTTTTTTATTTTGATGTCGAAATTTTTTATAAACGGTGGTGGCACGGAGAAATTTTCATATTCTTTGTGTGGTACGTGGAACCGAAAATGTTGAGAATCACTGGTCTAAATATTTAAATATAGTCACGTATAAAAAATAAGCAGTCATATAAGCTATGAAGCTCGTATATATCTAAATAAGATTAACCACAAAAATTCCATTTCTGGAATTTTTCATATTTAGAATTAATCGAAAATCGTGAATCGTGAAAATTCTTTTCTGGAATTTTTGTGTCCAAACCGATGGTCCAAACACAGGACTAGTTTAGCAGATAAACGAATAGACTGTTTGTGTATTTAAAAGTTATTTTAATAAAAACTGTCAGTACTGTAATTTTAAAACAAATATAAAACAATTCAATATTTTTGTTTTCATTTTGAATGATTTTTTTGCCTCATTTTGTTTTTTTTTACCTTAGTAAAACAGTATTTTTTAAAATCTCGAAGATCTTGAAAATTTCCGAAAGGGAATCTCGAATCTGGAAAAATAAATTAATTAATGATTCGAGAATTCCAAAATCTAGAGAAATCGAAAAGTTTGGGAAAATACAATCGCTAATCGTGACATAATTTTATATGATGTCATCAGTTCGATAAATAATGACGTCGCCGAGATGATGAAGCAATCGTGATATCTATGCTAGTTAAATCAAGTGTTAAAATTGGACATAAAACCAATAAATTCCAAATGTAAATAAACAAAAAAACACCTTAGGAAAGTAGGCAATTTTAGTTCTTTATGAAACTGCTTGTTTAACTTATAGGCTAGTGCATTAAATATATGTATGATCCTGAAATTTGTAAGAAATATCAATAAGAAACTGAAAACAAAGAATTTGAATATATTTTTATTTATAAATTGTTATTTTATCGAAAAATATTATTTTATTTTTAACAAACATTGAAACATTATTATTAATCCACGTAATATTTTTAAATAATTTGTAATTTATAACTATAAAATAATTTTAACTATGAAAAATATATTCAAAATAAAAATTTAATTAAAGAGAAATAAAAGAATAAAATTATGTTATTCAGAATTTGAACTAATATTAGGAATAAATTTTTTTGATTATGTCCTTTTATATTTGTCTTTCGCATCAAAGCTTAAAATTATTGCTATTTAACACATTAGTGCAAATGAAACTAATTGTTAGACTCAAATAGACCCTTTGAACTTTAAATTGGACCATGCATTAGGAATTCTTTATATTTCTCGAAAACTACGAAGAGGGCTCATAACGGAAAGATTACCAACTGCTCTACGAGTATAGTAGACGACTGCAAAATATTTTAGAGGGCTGAAATAATTTGCAATTGTTTATTATACTAGTTAAAACAATTTATACCTTTATTTCTATTTATATTTATACAGTATATTAATTTTTAGATCTAATTAGCAATTCCATTCTTCTATATTTTAGATAAAAAAAAAGAAATATTTTTTTCATTAAATATGTTTGGAGGAGACTTTAGTTCCTCTAGCCCTCTGCGGATCCGTTACTCGTAGTAGATTTTTGTCTGCATTCGGTGTATTTTGGCTCCTCTTAATTATTTCGAACTCTGAAGTGATGACATATAATTTTATAACGTAATAATCAAATTAAACAAATATGATAAAACATAAAAATATATTTGATTATAAAATAAAATATTCATTCTAAACATTAAAATATTGATATGATTAAAAAAATTGAAACAATTATCATCTTAAATAATGTTTTAATCTAGAAATTCTTAGTATTAGATTTAATTTTGAAGCATATTAAAAACTTCACAACTTTAGATATATAGTATTTGAAATGAAGAATCAGCGCTTCCACTATAACAAAGATTCATTCTAAAAATAGGATATCTAGCGATATGCGCAGATTAATATATAGTTCTTTTGGACAAATATTTATCATTAATAATTTATTATCAATTTATTCGAATTAACTGGACTGAAATCGAAATCATATCATGCTCGATAATTCATGTCTACACATCATATAGTGCAGTGGTCTCCAAACTTTTTTGACCGCGTACCCTTATGACGAAAATAATCATAAATTGTACCCCATAATTATATCTAATATATATAAAGAAAAGTTTAAAATTTAGCTGTTTTTTTTATTTTTTACCCTTCGTTTTTTATGAAATTTTAAAACAAAAAGTTCAAAAAATGAAAATAAAATTATTCATAAATGCGATAATCGTGATAATTATGCCGTAATCGATTTTCTAAGTACCACAAAACCCTATAATGCAAACATGGTTGAGATATAAGTCTATTTTATTTTTCGAGATTTTTATTATTTTGGTGTTTTTTATTTTTTTAACCCCTATTTTTGAAATATTCGAAAAAATTACAATATTCGGAAATCGTAAGTATATTATAGATATGAGCAATAAAAACGCCAAAAAATGACACAATAAATGTGGCGTATCCCCTAAAATTTTCTGCGTACTCCACTTTGGAGACCACTGCTATAGTGTACACTGTATAGTATATATTTAGATGACTGTCCAATGAAGTGGTTCTCAACGGCCGTTCCGCGGAACACCAGTGTTCCGCGAAATAATTCATTAAATAATTAAGTATTAAATATTCAAGTGATCGAAATATTTTAATAAAAACAATTTTGCGATAAATTGAACAACTTGGCTACGTCTATTCATCCTACTCCTACCCACCCCAACGGTTTTTAGTTTTTATTTGTATTGATAACTTGTAATCATGAATTTATATTAGTCGAGTCGCCGCAAGCGTTTCTCCTGTTGTAAAGGGTGTTTCAAATTTTAAGTTTTTACGTTTGACTTTTCAATTTTAAAGCTAAGTTTTGATACAATTCCACATAAATAACTGAAATATTCTACTTCTACTTGGTTAACATTCGCTTATAATATTTATTTTCCTATTTATACATTAAAATATTTATTGACAGAAGAACACACTTTTGCTTGTTAGATACTTAGGTCACATGGCGACGTCATTTCTTGAGGTCAGGTCGATGTTAAGGTGAAACAGGCTATAGTTTGATTTCGGGTATTAGTTTATTATTTGTTAGAGACAAAAATATATATCTGTCTTGTCCGTTCTGTAGTTTATTAACTTTTTCCTTCTTTAGACAGTTAAGAAAGATTGTGTTCCACTATTTTTCTATTAGTACCAAAAGTGTTCCGCCGCTACAAAAAGATTGAGAACCATTGGTCTAATGGCTTGAAATTTAAAAAAATTTACTTGCCTTCTCAATAATAAGCCTACTAATCTCGAAATTTTTATTTCTAAAATAAATTTAATTTAGTAAGAAAAGGTTGGAAACTCCTAAATAAAACGAAGTGAGGAAATTACCAATATTTAGCGGTGGAAAGAGAATTGAAACAGACTCAATTGTAGAGGAACTATAAGGTACGAACAACTAAATTATTTTTTTATACATTTATAAATAATTACAAATCAATAGTTCGCACTGAAATGACGGAAAAATAAAAACGATCTCCAACCTTTCCAAAACATATCAACTTCTAATTCTCATTCAAAAAACAATGAAATAAATTAACGTAATACTTTACCTGTAAGAATTTATATGAAAATTAACTGTAATATCTTTTATAATATATAACTCGATATCTCAAAGAACGAATTGATGAGGCCAACAGCTGAATGCATTTTTATACGAGAAGTTGAGTATGATAAAAGAAGTTAAATAAAATCTAGTTCCTCCAGAATTATGTCTATTTTAACTTTCCTTCCATCGGTTTAGTCTAGTTGAATACAGTTAGTATATTGGTAATTTCGTCACTCCTTTTTCTTACAATTTTCTTATAAATATCATTCAGTTTTCCTACAAATTTACTTAATAAATACTCAATAATACAAAATTTATTGTTTTCATTAGTATTTTGAATGTAAATAAACTTTTTCAGTAGATAAAAAACAGATCAATTATCTTCTATAAAGTTCAGAAGATAATTGATCTGTTTTCCTATACTAAATGATGTTTCACATTTCTACATTCTGAATTAATGGCAAAATTAAACTCTTATGTTCTTAATTAACTTTAAGGAGATTTTTCCGTGTTTTAATATCGTTTTTCTAATGTCTTCTCTCACATTTTATAGCAATAGTTTCTCTTTGATAAGATTTTTCTCCATTTATAATATTGAAATTATTGTTCATCTTTATAAAAGCTTATATTTGTGAAAACAACAATTCACTCAAATTTGTTTGTTTATGTCAGAATAATATTTAATATTTATTGATCGTAGGTATGAAAACAAGTGATTTAAACTATCAAAATATAAATATTGTAATTTTGATTATTTTTCAATAAAATCTCTTAGAATTTAATTGTATTTTTGTGAATATTTATGTTAATCTATTAGATTTTATTCAAATTCATAAAATTTTGTAAAAATTTCGAATACTTTTTAAATATTTTTGTCAAAAGCGCATAAAAATTTAATTAGCCTAATAAATTAAGAAAGAAAACTATAATTTTTTTAAAAACTGATTTAAAAAATAATCATCTTTAATAAAATATATAATAAAAATTTCATAATGTTAAATATTCAGAATATTTTGTCTGAATCCTATGAAAAATTATTTATATAATATATGAATTTAGTGGTATAGTACACGCACTGTTTTTATCTAAAAAATCTTTCAAACATGTGATAATGCATCTTAAATTAGAAAATTAGACAGGCACTAATTTTCTCACATTTTTTTTTTTTTTTAAATATTTTACGTTTGTCAATGTTCAAACGATTGGTATGTGACACATCCTGTCATTACGGAAGTTAAAACGGAAGCTCGGATGTAGACATTGCCCTTCTTTATTAAACAATATATTCTTTTGAGAATTTGACACTAATTTAATTTAATTTAATTATGTCGAACTTATTTACGGAAAGGAATAAATTGACTTGATAATTTTTCATTAACATCTATGCGATAATTGGATCAAGAACAAGTGTAACAACAAATATAAGATAACAAATTAAACTCAAATGTCAAGGGTTTAGAAAAGCGGTTCTCAAATGCGGCCATGACAAAACATATTTGTGTATAAATGGATAGAATTTAAGGAAATTCCGAATAAAAATGCCATTTTTATTCAGCATGTTAAGCGTGTTATAAATTTATAACACAATATCATAAAAAATTGTTAAATTCCTATTTACTATAATGCGCCATAGTAAACTATTCGATATAGGAAACCCAGAATTTTGGCGATTGATAAAAAAAATATGCCTTCTAATAACAAATGAATATTTATTTTGTGTATTTCTCTTGTCTTTCATACTTTTCACTCAAGACAAGTACCTAGTTTGCCTACCTTAGTCCCAGCAAGCTATTTAGAATAAATTAACAGAAGTCATTTATATGATATGATTATAGTAAAATGAATATAATTTTAATAATCTAAATCAGTATATAAAAAAAATTAATAATTGATTGATTGAATAAAAACTTTCTTATTTCCATAATTTATAGAAATATATCAATTTTGATCACATTAATGTTGGATTAAGTTAGTTCAACCATGTTACTGAGTCTCATAAGGAATATACATATTAGTAGACCCCATTCAAAGTTCTTCAAGATTGCTCAGAGTCCACTATGGACTGGTCAACAGAATGATTTAAAAAAAAGGGATTTAATTAGCTGATCTTGATCCCTTCTAGAAAATATAAAGGTGTGCGACCAGCAATCAAAACACAGTTTTTCAGATGATCAGCAAATGTTTTATCACATTGCATCCCGCTAATTTATAATAAAGTTTCAAATCAGTGCGACCACTAGCAATTTCTTGCCATTCTCAACTTCTTGTAGCCGCAATGGCGGCTATATTTAAAAATTTTGCTTGAGAACCGCTAGTATAGAACTATGATGTTGTGCCATATAATAACCGATATGCATATATGCATATATTTTATAAAATACATATAAGTCCGGTTTGTAAATACATTTTACATATTTTAATAGCTATTCTGTAAAATTAGCTATTAAAATACTCTCATTAAAATTAGCATTCATTATACTCTCCATCGTTACTTGTTAACATTATAATTTATTTCAAATTGCAATAAAGTCCCTTGTACACGAATATCATTATAGATTATTATAGATGCGTACAAGATTCGACTTGCAGTTGACGATACGCGTACAGCTACTCATCTATACACGGAGCGTATACAAGCGAACAGAATTCATCCGGTCAAGATGGCGTCCAACGATGGCGTTGATGAGAATGATGATGATGATGATGATGATGCTGATGATGACGTTATTTTTTATTATTTTGTCGTCGTCGAAAAAGAAGGAAAATAAGACGGTTTTGGATTCATCCCTATATTGAAAGAAAAATAAATAATAGACTGTTTATTGCTGCGAGAGAATTATCAGAACATAATGCAAAATTTCAAAACATTTTATAGAATGGCATTTTATATATCGAATGGCAGCACTCGAAATAAAATCTTTCCATGTTATGTGCTTTTTTTAGGAATAGGATTTAAAACCATGTGTTGCTTTTCCATAGAAATGGAATTATTGTATTTATTACAATTATTTTAATTAAAATATATAAATATTTGCATACATAGCTGTCCAGTTCATTAAAGGAGCTTATCTCACTTCATGCTTTTTCTGTTATATTCTTCCGAGAATATTCAGACAATTGAATATAAACATAGATACTTTTCTATTGTTTGTACGAATTTAATTGTAACACTTTTTCACTCATTTTTTTTATACGAGTAGGCAAATCGTACCGAGTACACAAACAAACCTAGCTTCATACGGCTAACAGTTACTGAATGGCATCGTGAAGCTTTTTGAAGTGTGACGAATACGCTACGCCGTTGCTTCGTGTATAGACATGCATTTGAAAACACTTAGCGCTGCGAGCAAACGATGCCGCGTCTATAACGATACACTCCGTGTATAAAGGGTTTAAATAATAATAATAATAATTTTATGATAAATAATAAATTGTAATTACTATATAGTAATTCGTAATAAATTAAAAATTAGTTATAGTATATAAAAGTTTTCAGAAAAAAAAATTAGTCGCGCTTAATACATGAACACGTTTGATTCAAAGATGGATGACATCATCTTATTTGCGGTCGCATATTGGATACCTTGCTTCTAAGTTTATTTGATTAATGTTGCCGCAGCCCAAATTATAACTTCGTCGTATTTAAATTATAATACAATACAATTTATTTCAAAATTATTGAAATAAAGATATTTTTATATAATATCAAATAGATGTATTTTAATCTTCGTTATTATAATAACTCTCGGTGACATTTGGTTTAATTTACATTAGTTATTCAAGTGGTACTGTATTATTTCTTTTAAAAATACAATACCGTATGAGTACGTTCCTAAACTCAACGTTTTGCTTAAAGCACTTGCACGACAAAAGTCGATGTTTTTACCTCTTTTTTTGGAACAGTTTGTCGAATTCATTGAAAAAATGGTGTCGAAAGAAATCTATTCTATAGCTTCTATAGTACTTAGCCACTAAATACTACTACAACTTTTTATAAGAAAGATGATGACACGAGTGATCATCTTTCAGTTATTAGCATTATATAAAAATAAAGAGAGAAAAGATTAAAAATTATATTTATACTATTCATAACTATACTGACGTATCTTACAAAGAACATTTTCGTCTTTGAAGAACATCAGTGCATCAGTGGTTGTTTTTTTTTTTTTTTTCTTAAAATGATATGCGGATTTTACATTAAATTTTTATTAAATATGCCAGTTGATACACCACGTTTAAATCACGACAACGTGAAAAAATCATATTTGATATAAATTTATAATTGTGGATACACTCTACATATTTTATACATAAAAAAGAAATGATTTTTTACATACAGGTCACTTTATATAAAAAAAATATAAACGTTTCTTTAATTAACAACTTTGTTGACGCCATTTTAAATAGTCCCCTAGCGACATTCACCGAAGAAAAACTTCGATGACTCCAATGCACCAACCGGTTTAAAACGTTTTATCTTCAACAGTAGTTTAGGGACATTTGTCTAAAGCGGTTTATAAACCGTTGAGTTTAGGAACGTACTCTATGCTACAGATTAGGTAGTATTTGAAAAAGTTTCCACATCCTATATATTATCATCATCAGAATCGGCGCAAATCTTCATTTTAAATATGACCCTTTCGAAATGATTTTTGTGACACATTCTCAATCTATTTGTCTTGTTTTTCACGTATTAGATGCTTTTGAATAAATTACTTGAGGAGAAAATCGTTTAAAATATATGTTCAGTTTGAAATTTATAACAAATAATGATCGAAAATTTGCCAAGAAGCTTTTGATGGATTAAAATTAAATGATGATTTTAATAACAACTTTAAACTACGATGACTTCAATTGTTGTTTTAGATTAATTATCTAAAATGAAAAATTTTCACTAATTTAGAATCTTTGCATGTTTTTTATTTGGATAATTAATCTAAAATCCTAATTTAATTCTTTACTTACATTACCCTGGTTTAGAAACTTGGCTTAAATTTAAAATGATTACTAAAGTTATTATTTTACAGTGTATATTCTAAAAGTTTTCAAAATAAAGTTTTCAAAGTTTTCACACTTTCACACTTCCTAAAAGCTTTCAGTTTTCACAAAGAAAAATCGTTTAATACAGCGGTCTTAAACTCATTCTCTTCAAAGGGACACTTTACACATATCTGATCTATTGGCAAGCTGTATTTAAAATTAATTCTTTACAAGGAAAAAGATTTTACAGGAAGTAAATAGTTTGAAATGTTGATTATTAACTATTTACATATTAATTTTTTAAAAAAATGATATACCTCAATTTATATTTCAAATGATAAAATCCAGTGGCGTAACAAGAAAGGTGTGAGCCCATGTACGAGCGAAATTAACGGGCCTTCACCATTTAGAAATTTGGTTGCTTCCGTGCATAGCGTTGGCAAACTTATAATTTTTGTACTGAATCTAGGGCCTTTTCCGTGTTATTAATTTTTGCACTGAATTTAGAGTCTTTTCCGTATTTTCCGTGTTCAGTGAAAATTCTGCACACAATGCTTTATTAGAAAATGTTACGCGCTATTAGAAAATGTGATTAAGACATTCGGGTCGTGCAAAATGAGAAAGATGACAGTTTGAATTAATAAAAACTTGTTTTTTGGTTACATAAATGAAAGACATTTTTATTTTTTATTAGAAGTATGTTAGATTTTATTTACCATTTAATATATAATTTATTGTTTTATAAATTTCGTATTGTGTATAAATTTATAATTTGTAAACTTTCTTTATATGTTAATAAACGTGTTCTTTCTTAATTTATTTAGTTCAATATTTACTTTAGAACATAATTTTTTTTTATAATGTGAACATTAATTGTTCACATTATAAAACTAGTGAGCCCGGATCCGCCATAAACTCTGCATTCCCAATTGTTACGCCATTGATAAAATCACTTATAAATGAAAGTAGTTTTTATAAGTTTAAAATGAAATTTTTGTATTGAAAAACTTGTTTTATTGAAATTCAATATAATTTATAAAAACTTTAATCTGATTTTCAAATATTTCATGAAAAACCTTTATATATTTTTAATGTAAATATCTTTCATATACTCCTGCTATTATAATAAATGTAATACGTGCCACAATAAAGGGAGCAAGTTTGAGCAGCTAAACTTAGTTTAGCTATTCAAATTTGCTAAAATGATATAAATCTAGCCAAATTAACAGTTTTAGCTAGATTTACATCAGTTAGTTCTCTTATTAATTTCTTAAATAGTTTTGTTTACCGAAATAATATAAATAAAACTTTAGATATCTCGGTGACTCTACGCTGTAGTAACACCATTTTTTCATATATTTTCGGAATTCAGACTGAAGCATGAGTTTAGAATTTCTATTAAGAATATTTTATTATATTGTTTTGGATGAATTTTAAATAAAATTTTCTTGGAATAATTTAAATTAAGCTCTGACACTCAAACTAAATGGCATGACTTCAATAAAAATAATGATTTATGAATTCATTAATAAACAAGTAATGTTAATAACAATAAACTTGTCGAGAGGATATAATTAATAAAATAGAAAAGTTTAATAGTAATAATTTTATTCCTTAATTAATTTAATAATAGTTTAGATCTACTAAACTGGATATTGCATTAATTAAACTAATGGTTTCCAAACTTTCTGTGTCTGCATCCCCTTTTTTTCATAAAAAATTAGTATGTCCCTCATTTTCATAGTAGTCTAATTTTATAAATTGTTAGTCTACTTACAATTTAATACTACAAAACAATATACCACATTTTGTATAAAGTTCTTATACATAAAATATATACAGTTGAACTTCGAATCAACGGATTCCGGAAGCAACGGATAAATTTTCAAATGGTCTGGATAGAATTTCGGTGTAGTGGACCGAAAAATCCGGTGTAGTGATATAAAAAAGTATAAAGAAAAGCTCAAAGACTTTACAATTAAGTTTGATGTTAGCCCAAACAAAGATAAAAAAGATGTTGTGCTAAACGTAAACATATGAAAGTGCTTTAAAAGTAATAAGTTCATCTGTACTATGGTTTTATTCCGCGAAAAACAATTTCTCGAAACAACCGATAATCACATCAACGGACCATCTCTACTCCTAATTATTCCGTTGTTTCGAAATTCATTTGTATATTTATTATGGTATAACCATTTTTAATACAAATAAACGGATCTTATAAAAAAAAAACGAAAAATAGAATAAGTGTTTAATACAACATAATATTTAATGTGGTGGATGGCTTGTTTTTCAGTAAAAGTTTTCTCAAATCGGGATGTCATTGAAGATATTACTAAACCAGATCGCTATTCGGTCTTTAAAACAGCTACAGAAGAAGCTTATTTTTTGTTTGTTTGTCTCGAAAATGATGTTTTTGTTAGTTCATACGCTCCCTTGCGATAGACTAACGCTCACAGTTTGAAAAAGACTGCATTAAATATTTTTTACATCTGTATCGTTTTTCCATATACTGTATATACATCGCAACGATTATTTTAATCTCACCTCATTTGTTAGCAATATAATAAATTATATAATATAATTATATTTTATAATATTAATATGTTAGAGTCGAGAGATTAAAATATAATATCAATCAAATCAGGCATATAATAATAATAATCCAGATTTTTAATTTAAAAATATAAGATTCACTAACAAGAGGAATATCGTAATTTATCGGAATGCAAGATTTATTTTAAAATATATCTTTCGAAATTCACTTGACCACTTTTGTATAAAGCAATAATTCAACAGAGCATAGTTTCTTCCGGCATTGCGGCACACGACGTTTATCATAACTATGAACTTTCATGCTCGCAATTAAATACTTAAAGAGTCGGGATGTAATATCTAGAAGTTCAGCCTGCATTAAATAGTGCCTTAAAGGATCTTCAGTGCCTTAAAGGAAGTTCAGTGCCTTAAAGGATCTTCGAATATCGGAGCTCTTCTAAGTTTTTTTCCTTCACTGCCTAAAGGTAGTTTCGTTGTTGCCCTATGCAGACCATTTAATTTTAAAGACAGTTTTAAAACAAAAACTTGTTTTTGTTTTCGGGCCACTCCTGCATTTTCACGTCTTCTAGTCTTTTTGACCCAAGGCATGCTTTCTGTTTAACTACGGATTTTTCCCATAGGAAAGAAGATATATAAAACCTATTAGCATAGTGGAATCCAAAATTTTTATTATTATTATAATTTTTTGAATAATTTATATAGGTAGCATTAAGTTTTTTATGATAAATTATTTCGAATAACAGAAAAATACTAAAATAATGAATAAATATTTCAAACATATTCTTAAACAGATGACGTCGGAAAATTGCACTTCCAAAATATCTTAAAAAATAGAACGAAATTTAACGCGTGATAATATTAGCATCATCGAAATAGCTAATTTATATTCGTGCGTACATTAAAAATTTTTTTTTATTTAAATCTAAATTTTCTTATAATTTTTTTTTTTTCGTTTAACAAACGATTGCTTCGTATAGCAATCGAAACGAAAGCAAAAATAATCGAAGCAAACGTTAAATGAAGCAATCGTTTGTTCATTTAGTTGTTAAGAGACAAAAACAATTGTTTTTTCATTTATAAAACAAAATAATCATGGTAATTAAACTGGAAAAGTCTTTTCGAAACTATGCTAAAACATATGTACTGTATTAAAACAGAACTGCTAAATGAATCATTCCTTACGGTTGAATATAGGTAAATGTTGGAATGAATTGTATTATTAAATTGATATTCTGTTGCAGTTCTTTATGGAATAAGATATAATAAAATAATGATGCAATATTCATTCATAAGTTTACTGTATCTATTGATACTTTCTGATAATTCGAAATATAAAAATTGCTATTATTCATGACTGAATAATTAATTAAACTAAAATTATCATTATAAAGTTTTGATATAAAGAACAAATGATAAATAATAAACTTATAAAAAGTTCTTAAACAATATCAAGCGTAAAAATTGTTGAATATCAAAACATTCTTTTATTAGTCATTTAAATTAAAATATTAACTACAACAAAATTTGTTTTGCTGTAGTTAATAGTTTAGTTTTAGTTTTGTTATAATTTTTTCCAGTTAGTTTTTTCAAAAACTAACTGGAAAAAATTTGAGATACGCTCACTATTCAATTGGACACGTAGTTCTTTACTAAAAGTTGCATTATCAGCAAATTTATGAAATGAGTGATTGGAAAGATCAATTTATTAATATAATAATGAAAAAAATATCAAAATTCTTCACAGCAGCATTATAATAGCGGCAATGCGAAGAATATATGACAATTTGATACGGAAAGTAAGTAAATAGCATAGTCTATTAACTAAATCAGTTGAAATAAACAAGATTTAACCCATTGAAATAGCGATTCCATTTTTTTTTAATCGTGCATCCCTTTATTAGTAAAGAAAAATATCACGCATCTCACAAATTGGCTTATATTATGACAAACAAACGATGAAATGCACACTCCTGAAAATTTCTTACGCATCTCTAAGAATACGTACACCATCCTTTGGAAACCACTTTATTAAGACCGGATGTAGGAAAAAAAAGCACAAAAAAATGAAAAAATATCATTTTACATTCAATTATTATTAATAATAATTATATTATTATTAATTAGTGAATAATTGAATAACATTTTTCATTTATAATAATGTAATAATAAGAATAATAACATTATTATTGTTATGTTTATTATTTAAAAACTGAAAAGATGCATTAACTTTTATCTTGCCAGTTTTTATATTCATAATAAAAAAATACATATGTATTTACAGTAAAGTTCCATTAAAACATATCCTAAGGGACTTGGCATTATTTGGGTTAAGTTAATCAAACATCTGAATAATCCAGAATATATATGAATTATCTGTAAATATAATAAAATAAGGCTCGATCCACACTATCGAGCCTCTCCGCTCTCAGTCAGATCAAATATTTCTGCATTGTTTGTAACGAGCCTGTTCACACTATGGGTAATGATCGAGTTTCGTCCAATAATGGTCCAGTCGAGATTGATCCGAAAGAATATTTCACCGAAGCGTGACCGAATTTGCCTAAACTTATACCGATAGTGTGAATTGACTTCTTTGTTCGATCAACAGTCATTCCAGTGATTTTATTGTTTTAAAAGTTTAAAAAAAGTTATAGGCTATACGCTAACAAGTAACAACAACGAAAAACCTATACGGAATTCTGAAAAAGGATGTTTATAAATTATTTATTATTATTTACCCTCATGTTTATCTACATAACTATATACAAAGTGAAATTAATATAGTGATTTTTTTTTCATTTTAGATGAAATGCTCATTGAATTGGTCAAAAACAAACCAGGTTTATATAACTTACAAACGTCATATTATAATGATAATAATTATAAGAAAATCCATTCGAAAATATTTTATAAATTTATCTTCATCATGTATTAAGTGAGGATGCAGGGTGTAATATTCTCCTTCAAGTTTTCGTGGCGTTAAACTTGGATGTATCCACATCTTTTTTTTTTTTTTTTTGTCTTGTTTCGTTTAATATTTTTCGTCTCATCAAGAAGTATAGCCATAATTGATAATTCCTCGGATGAAAAATTTAATACTATAATTGCTAACACTTCAGATAAAAATTTCTATAGCACACGAGGAGTACGTATAGCATAGAGACCGGTTTCAAACTTAACTTGGTGAGCGCTTATGTGAACACCTTATAAAATAACCGGACTGAAAGTGGAGAAAGATCGAATCGTGAGCCGCTCGATAATGTGGATCGGGCCTAATTTATAAGCATACGGTAGGCCAACACACAGCTTTCATGAAATTTTGAGAACTTGATTTTTTTTAACAATTCATGAAACATTACATTTTGTTTATTTAATTTTTAAAATTTTGGCTACTAATTATTTATACTGACTTCGGTTCAATATTTTTGCATCCGTCATCGTATTGTTATTTGTAAGAATAGTCGTCTTGAACAGCAACGATAGTAACGACCGATTATGATATTTAACTATATCATAAAGTTTTCAAAATGTCATAATAGTTTAAGCTGTAAAAATAAGATAAATTTCTTATTTTATTTAAAACATATTTATTCCAGTTGTAAGTTAAAAAATAGAAATACAAATTTGATTTTATTTAAGATTATTAACAATCAAAATTAATTTTACCAACTTCTTTTACTTTTAAATTAGTTTTGCTGTAATTTTTAATATAAACTATTACTGCTTAAAAATTTTAGGCATAAATTGCTTAAATGGGCATAATTTTTATCGAACAAAGCAAGTTTTGCTGAAAATCGAGTTCTCCTTGTGCATATGCATTGACTTATAAGAAAACTATATATTTGCTATATTTTCTTGCTTTAATATAGCAAATATATAGTTAAATGACTTTCTTGTTTAATTAAATATTCTATATGCTTAGATAAAAATTGTTATGCGGCCTATAAAGTACAGTACTGTAGCTTACTTTATGTTGATGCAAAGTAGGACGTGGTGCTTGCTATCTTACATTGAGGTACCTGTACTCTGTAATTTAGTTTAAGACCTATTTACAAAGTTCATTTTGATCATTTGAAGGTAAAAGTCATAATTTGTTTTGACTATAGAACCAGAAAGGGTCATCTAAAACCAAATTCGGTAGCACCGGATTGTCTCAACAACTAAATTACGCTATCACCTTGCTAGAATATTTATGACAAGCCGTAAATGTCCTCCCATTGGTTACTTTCAAAAATAATAAAATAATTTACTAAAACAATATGAACTTAACACATTAAAAATCATATGTACTTCGTGTAACGTTATAAAGCAAGTATGTTTCTCAATATATTAATATATCTTTCTGTATATCGATTATATTATAAATGTTTTATATAATTTATTATCGTTTTTATCTATTTACGACTTTTAAATCTTGTGGTCAAATTAACTCTTATCGGATGATGTCAGTAACGCGTCATAGATGAGAATAAAGCTACCGACTTCCTTAATTTTCGAATTAGCCACGTGGTATCGATAGGAAAACAAATTTTGGGTCAAACCTCCTTAAAATTTAGTAAAACGGCAGGAGGGAAACGATCCTGGTAAACTGTAAGCCGTCAAAGGAAAATCCTATCGTTTCCACTCCAGCATGCAGTCAACACAGAATTAACTGCACAAAGTTTAACTGTCTAATAAAATTTAAGTTGTTGAAGTGCATAAAACGTACGAAGATTTATTCTTAACGTTGCTATAAAATGCATTATACCAATTTGCATTAAATCTTAATTACGAAATTGTATTTATATATATATATTAGTACCGTTTTTGGCCGTTTTGTTATAACTTGTGGAACAAATTATCCACGTTAAAAAATCTCAGTCGCCATTTACTAAGATTTAAAATCTGTAAATCCATCAGATAAGATTTGTTAAAAAGTCCTTGATGTAAGAAATCTTTATGCAGATAAATCAAAATCTTTAGTAAATAGAAGTAAATCTCGACACAACAACGGATCCCGTGATTGGTCACAAAGCCTGTAGATGTCCTATTCGACAGAGACATCTATAGGCTCGTGACCAATCATAGATAAATCACTTCAACTAGGGTGCCCATTAGTTCACTCAACACCAAAGCTGCCCAGTACAAACTAGTACGTGCAAAGGCATATGTCACCATGAAATAATGGTCTTAATCTATGATTACAATCACGCAATGCTTCCTACTTCAAATTACCGTAATTACTACAGTAATCCCGAATATCGTTCTTATAGTGCACAAGATCAGTCGCCACAAAATTATGCATGGTCACAGTATTCATATA
>WUQG02401533.1:0-17510 GCA_011317285.2 Androctonus mauritanicus | reverse complement strand
CAAACGAACGCTAAATGAGAAACCACGAGGAAAACTTACGACAAGTGTGGACAAGTATAATGTCTTTTTTCCCCATTTTTCTTTAAAATTCCACCAACTGTATTCTAGTTATTTGAATTGTTACAACCGTACCCTGTTACAACTATCCCCGGTCTCCCCTACTTTTATGTTACAATAAGTATTCAAAATTTCTAAACTCTATCCTAACACATAATCGACGATACTGATTATGTGTTAGGACAGATGGCTAAACTGTCTGTTAACTGAGGAGAATGCTCTTTCATTATTACTACATTGAAGATTTCTGTTATTTTTTGTCACCGCTCCTGCTCCATGTGAATTTGTTTTTCGTAAACCAATTCTTTAGAATAACCTTACAAAATACAGTCTAAAGGGTTTAGGACAGGTGAGCATGGTGGCCATTTGAACCTTGTCCTTCCAATCCAGCGATTTCGGTATTGCATGTTCAGGTATCGTCTAACTACTACAACGTTGTGGAGAGAAGCTCCATCATGTTGCAGCCAGATGTCTCGACGTGTTTGTAGAGAGACATGTACCAGTAAGCTACCCAAATCATTTATCAAAATTTCAAATAAGTTTCTCTGTTCACTCTTCTTGTTAGCGCAAAGGGGCCAATCATTTTTCTTCGATAAATCCCTCCCATATGCTGACTTCAACTTGATCATCATTCCGCATAATTCAATGGTTTTTGTATGCCCAATAATGCAAATTATAGATGTTGAATATTCCTATCCTTTGAAAGAGTGTTTCGTTACTTTAAAAATGTTTCTAAAAATTGAGATTCTTCCCTGTTGAAATATAACATTTCCTGACAGAATTGTTCCATTTTATCATAGAGGGCAAAAGTGCTCGCAACCGTTGCATGTGGAAAAGATATAAGTGGTTCCTTTGCAGAATACGATTCAGCATAGCTTTCGGACTGTTCGTCGTACCTTGACATAGAACGAACAGTTGTAGATGGGTCAAGTAACATCAGCATCAAGTTTCTGATGTTTCTTCCTGAGAACGTATAGTTGATAGCGTAGTTCCTGCAATCAAGTATACTGCATTTCAGAATCGTAGTTTTTACAATCCTGAAATGCAATTTACTAGTACATCCTACTAATTTCATTGTAAAATTTCACACAATATTAATGCTTCCTTCATTTCGTTTGTAATGTCGGAAATGTTAGAGATACTTTTGTTCTATAATATCATCAATAAGTTAATGTTGTTCATTACGCTCTGTCTAAATTACCATAATAAGGGTCCCACACTATTATATATTATAATATCTGTAAGATATGTAATATATATTACATATATTAAACTGTGTGTATATATAAAATATTCGATGAAAATTTTTGTTTATTGGTAAAATATTTTTATAATTGCAATAAATTAACAACATTGATTATAAATTTTTATGTTCTTAATGACACAGATATTCGCTAAATATTGAATGGAACAATGTTGGTCATCTGGTAATGTGCCATCGAAACTACCCTTTCCATCTAGAGGACAGAGAATCAAATCACGGTGCTATTTCGAGAAAATTATTTGAGGATTTCGAGCCATCTATCACTTTCTTCTTCAGGCAGGAATCTTTTCACTATCTTTTCATTCTGTTTTTCTCAGCTCACTTCATTCTTCCATTTTCAAAGGTTAAATCTATGAGTACGAACTCTATCTGTTTTCGTAATAGTGTATATCGATTCCATTCCATTCCATTACAATATTCATGACTAATTTTTTGATGGGCAGAGCATTTTCGATATTGTTTGGTTTTCTCTATTTAGTGTTTACCGTGATTGAGAAATGGAATTAATATATTAGAACAAGAACATTGGTAATTTAATTCGTTATTGATGGACCATTAATGCAATACGAATGAAAATAAATCAATTACCATGGCAACGAAAACCATAACCAAAACATTTAATTTATATAAAACTGTTTAATTGGACCATCATTATAATCATTCAAAAATCAATTAGTTCCTCATAGATTTAATAATAAGATAGATATTCGTTCTAATTCACGTCATCATTTACCCTATATCGAATATAAATTAAGATAGCAATTTATGAAATAATAATTTCAGAGAGACAGCATTAATTTGTCAGAATCAAGGTTGTCACGCTTAACGTAAGACCACTAGAATGGAACAAACTCTTCCGAAAGCTATACATCCGTATATAAATTTTATGCAAATCTTCGGAATATTTATATCTGACAGAAAGAGTTCCTTATGGATTAAATTGCTAATTTTTCAGATATATTTAATGTTGATGTTTCTAATTATATTTGCATTTCCCAAAGAATTATCGAATTATTTTATCTCTTCGGATGTATTAACTCCACTTTGTTTCGTTACAGAATTATGGGAATTATTTGGAACAAGTCTACGTTATCTAGTATCAATAATAATCATATTTGTACAGATAGTAATTTATTTCACATATAATAGAAATGCAACATTTCTTTTAAACGCTATCGCCATCATCGATGAAAAATTTGGATGTACAAAACAAATGTACTTTAATATATTGCGTACTCAAGATATTATCTTTATTCATTTCAGCATCTTAAATTTCATAATATCATTTGGTGTTCCTATAATGTACATATTTGCAAGGAATTACTATGAATATAAAGCATCGTTTATACAAGAGATGTTTTGTAGTTTTCATGTTACATTCATTTCTATAACTGTTAGTAATATCATCACTTACGGACTTGGATTTCATTTTGTTCTTATTGTAATTTGTGTTCAATTGATTGAAACTTTTCTTGAAGAGCAGAAAGAAATATTAGAAAAAGAAATAATTTTGGACACTAAAGTTGTACTTATTAAATTGTCTGCAATTTTAGTTTTTATCAGAAGAATCGATAAATATTTCAAAGATTTATTTGTGTTGGTAGTTTTATTTGTTATGCCCCTTTTTGCTGCTACAGTGATATATATTTTGTTTTCTGTTAAATTTACATTTCTATTGCTTTTCTCATTAACTAATTATATTTGGCTTGTAATTGTCTACATCTGCTATTTGCTATATTTGTCCAGAATTCCTTCAAATGTAAGTTCATATTTGATAATTATATAAAGAATTAACTATTTATATTAGTGAAATAATATGAATAAATTTTATCTGATATTTAAAACTTTAAAATTGCAATTATACAGTTGCAGCATTTAACCGTTTGTGTCATGGACAACTATTTACAAAATAATGAAGATTGTATAACTGTTGCGTAAATTTTTTCATAATTTATATTGTTAACAAATATTTTATAAATATATCAATTGTAATCATTACTCTTTCCTTCCAGTCAGAGGTATTAATGTATATTACTAACAGTGAGTTTGGATTCAAATGCAAGGATTATTTTTTCATCAACAAGAAGGCTGTACTTGAAGTAAGTGAAGAATTAATTTTTTAATCCTTCAATTTAAAGAATATTAACGATTGCTTCATTTCAGTCAGTGCTTAATATTGCAACGCTGATAATTTCTGTTTTCTTGTTACGAATAAGCTATTATGCATAAATTTGCAGAAGAATATTAAGAACCCGGCATCAATTCACCACAGAAATGTAAAGCAGTTTAGTTCTTTTATGAAATCTTCAAAACTTTTTTAAATTATTATATTAATTTCAATGTTTTTTAAGTATTTATAGTGAAATATTTTTGTATAGATTATTAAATATATGTATGTTTAAATTGCATTTTGAAAAAATCAATCTCTGCAACAAAGATATATATTTTAGCTGTAGAAATCTGAAACTTTTGTTAATTGAATGAAAGTTAGAATATCAAATGATTAATGATCAGGAAGAAATTAAATGTTAATTTTTTTCGTGTGTCCAATAACTTTATAGAAAATTCAGCACGACATATAAGGCAGTAATTAATATAAAATTGAGCCTGAAATATTGAAGATTATTTGATAAGCATAATATTTCTCTTTTTTAAAAGTATTAACTTGTACGTTAAAAATTAATTTAATACTCTTATTTTTGTAGAGTTTTTGTATATCTCTTACTCGAGATATATTGCATAATGTTCATGTATTCATCGAAGATTTTATGAATTTGATCTGCACTTAATTCGAATTGATAATGTGACATTTACGTAAAAGTAATAATTTATGTTAAATTTTTAAAGTTTTCATACATAGATCATAGATTTTGAACTGAAATCACCTTTCCATGATCTGTTATATTTGAAGACTCCAGCGAAAAATCGCTTGAATCCATCAGAATCTATTTTTAGAAAACTACAAATTTATCTTTATTATTAAGAATAATCGAGATATTGGAAACAGCTACATAAAAAATTTATCTGCAACAAAATTTTATATGTAGTACAGCACATGTACCGTATTTTTTTTAGTAATAATCCATTCTAAATAATTATTCACTAATCTAGTGTTATAATTCGGATCATCAGAATGTATTCAGCCAAGTAGTTTTAGCAGTTTTCATTTAGCAGATTAGTGGAGAAAACATATAGTGGGGCAAACAAATAATCGAAAATGCTGTATATATAAGATATAGGCCAGGGGTATTCATTCTGTGATCGCTATGTTTGGTGGATCTGTTGTTTATTCCTCCTTATAAATTTAATTAAAACTGAAAACATAATAATTTATTTATCATTATTTTGTATTAATTTTTAATTCTTTTTAACTGTATTGCTATCGTTTATTTATTTTTCCTTAAGATTGTCAAATCAATAATTTTTTTTATCATTTGGAAAAGTTCCTGAAAACTTTTCAGTATTAACTGATAATTCGCAAAAATTTCTATCGTGTTATGTATCAACATACTTGTCCTAATTCGCTTTTTTAAATAGAAAATGACAGAAAAAATCAAGAAACCAAATTGCAAATGATTATTTGGATGATTGTCTGCCACTGACCACTTCTTCGTATTAACTTGAAAATAAAAATATTGCCACCTCCAAACAATACCAAATTTCACATGAAGTTTTTTTTTAATCAACCAATATTTCGTATAATTTATGAGTTTATAATCAATCAGTTGTTTTTCTAACTTTGGCTTTCAAAAAATCGACAAATAAATATTTTATTCCAATATATTTGTTTTATTTGTTGAATTAAAATAATCAAAAGTGAAGAATAAATTTTTAAATACTCCAAGTTTTAATTTCTTTAAAGTTTTTAAGGCAGGGAGAGTAGGTCCTCTGAAGTAAGTGAGCGCATATAATTGCATAGTTGTACGTAATTAAATATCAGCTTGGGGCAAGCTCATTGGATTGGGGAAACGTGATCTATATTAGAGAGTAGATCGCCGAATAACTTACTATAGAAAAGTAGCTCGCTTTATAGAAAAGGTTGAACACCACTGATATAAGCAGTAACATCATTTAGTATTTTACGTGGTTACTATTCTTCTTCTTCTTCATCTTGAACTTTTCCCATTTCTATATGAGGTCGCTGTTTCTGATGAGCTTTCTCCATTCCGTTCTGTCTTTTTTCCATTCCTTTCTGAGACCCTTTAATCTCAGATGTTCATTCACAACATCTTGCCATCCTTTATTCGGTCGTCCTCTTTTCCTCTTTCCTTCAACTTTCATGTTCATAACTCTTTTGCCTCGTCTCTTTTCTTACTATTCAAATTAAGAAACAAGTATACTTTGCATTCTAGCTTAAATTTGTTGCTTTTCTTTAAAATTTTCAGAAACTATTCGAAGCTAAAAATGCAAAATATTTCATTGTGTTTATTTATAGTATGAATGAGAGTAAATGAAGACATTTACTCTCATTCATACTATAAATAAACTCAATGAAATATCTTGCATTTTAACTTCGAATGAAATATTTTGCATTTATATATGCTACTTAATTCTTGTTTGTTAATAGGGTTTTTTTTTTGTTTTGGGGGATTTCGCAGTACCTTACTTGTGTTTTGTAGAATGAGAGATTGTATGTATTAAATAAATAAAGAAATAAATTTAGGAGTGATATAAAATAGAGGAAGAAGTGCGACAAAAATATATGATGTCTTCATGGCTATTTTAATGTATATATATTATCGGCAAAATGTGATGCTATGGTATTTTATAGAATGTTTAGCATTTTTTGGCAAAATGTAATATAACAGTGCACAGCAAGACTTTAATAAAGTATATTTATAATGTATCTATAATGTATAACTAACTAATAATATTCTATCATCATAGATGAGAAAACTTTATCAAAGAATTTGTATCCAAAACCTGAATTAAATTAAAATATTCAAATAAATATGCATCATTTTAGTCTTTTATTTATTGCTGTAGATTGAAATTGAATGATATTTTTAATTGCATAGTACATTTTTTTCAACACAAAATATTTCTTTCTTTGATTTTTTTTTTTCGAATATTCCGTATTCAGTAGATATCAACTATTTTATCAATAAACTGTATATATACAATATTTAAGCATTATACCGTATTTTCTTTTAACAATAACTCGTTCTATATAATTATTCACTAGTCTAATGTTATAATTCGGACCATCAGAAAGAATTCAACCATGCCCTTTTAGAATTCGCCATATAGAAGGTTAGTGAACACAAATATGTAGTGGAGCAAACAAACAATCGAAAATACTATATATATATAAGATATACAAGATATATTCAGTAATTTTCCATAGTTTTAATTAAAAATATAAGCAAATATAAATTTATAAAAATGTTAGAGTATTTGTATTGGTATTTTTGACACATCGTTTTAGATTCTTAAACTTCTATTAAATTTTCAACATCTTATCCTCTGACGGATTTTTTTCAGTTTAATCGAATGTAAAGTAGCGACGTGTTGCCTTCATCTAGAAATAACGAGAAGTGAAATGACAGAGTGAAAAAATTGAAAAAAAAAAACTTTCATTTTTACACAAATTAATTTCTTAAAAGAAAATTAAATTTTGAAGGTCATGTTAATTAAAATATCTATTAAGCAAGGTAAAACGTTCTAAATGTTTAAAATTGTTTAAACAAATTAAACAATTTTAATTATAAAATATTGCGCAAGTAACATCCATAATTATACATAATTCATTTTAAGATGTGCATTTGACTTTATTATTTAATTATGCTAGCTTAATGCAAATCATAAATTTCTAAAGATACCTATGAATATGGAATCTATCATCAATGTATATTCCTATGAAACCTATCATACTACATATTGTAGAGCAGGGCTGTCCAACTCGCAGCTCAATGCTGTAAAAATGCGCCCCAATACAAATTCGTAAACTTCCCTTAGGACATAGGTTCTTAAACTGTGGTCCGCGGATCCCTGAGGGTCCGCGTTGCCATTACCGGGGGTCCGCGAAATTATAAAAATATGGTTGCAAACAATTCAAGAAGACAATGAAAAGGCAAGAAGCGTGGAGCAAAAAAAATATATTTTTAAGGCAATAAATAAAACATGAGCCTATTATTATTATGTTCTGTG
Source organism: Androctonus mauritanicus (assembly GCA_011317285.2). Taxonomy (NCBI): domain Eukaryota; kingdom Metazoa; phylum Arthropoda; class Arachnida; order Scorpiones; family Buthidae; genus Androctonus; species Androctonus mauritanicus. The sequence goes on along the minus strand of WUQG02401533.1, from coordinate 10,039 downwards.
GTTTTTATGTATTTTATAATGACTATTTTTATTCATTTTATGTTTTTTATTCTATATCTTAATAAAAATGTTCATCTCTATAAATGCGCAAGACCATTTATTAAAATAACTAGTGATACATTTTTACCAATATTTATTATAACGTAATGCCTATGAGATTATTGAGCCAGAAATTAAGTCTGAAGAACGACATACATTGCCTAGGGTTGGGATGGAGTCACAAAAAAATGTTGTTCAAGAGGGGGGTCCTCAGGCTACATAAGTTTAAGAACCCCTACCTTAGAACATTGAGATGTTTTTATGTAGTTATTTTTTTATTTTTTTTGAAAATCGCTGTAATATCATTAAATATCCCACTAATAAAGATAAAGAAATTTGTTTCATTGCTGTACTAAAAATATATTAAAAAAATAATGAAATTAATAAACTTTTATTATTTAAATATCTTTCTACATTTCCTATTTCCATTTTGTACAATATTTCTTATTTCATCGATTAAAACTTCTTGATCCGCTCAATGATTAAAAAATTAATTAAAGTTTATTAAGCTAAAAAAATTTTGCTTATTTGTCATGGCAAATATCATGTATTTTACATTGTTTATTAAGTTTTTATTTATAAACTATCGTTAGAATTAATAAATTTTATGTGCGGCCCGAGACGATTTTTGTTTCTTCAAATATAGTTCTCAGTCGCTCTTTCCCGCACGAATGGACATCAAGATCTTCATACCTTGCACCTGGTCACTCTTGGTTATGCGGCTACTTGAAGTCACAGGTATACAGAGGTCGGTCGACGTAATGGTCAAGTAAACCAAAATGTTAGATCCCCCGTTGTAAAGAATAATATCAATAACGAATAGGCCTAACTCGTAAAATATATATTGCATATTCAAATTTATTATTCAGTAAGCAATTGTGAAATGCCGTTTAGCTATTTTGATATCTATTAATTATACTTTCAATCCAGGAAATAAAATATAAGTAATCGTTCCTCGTTTATTGTGAAATTTTAACTGAAGCACTGAACGAATAAACTCCCATATTACGCGTAGTAATGTGGTAATTAAATTTGCATTTTCTTAGGGAGAAATGAAATGCATAGATAACGTTAGCAACTCGTTAAGCGATAAATGAGAATGAAAACGGAAAAAAGTATATTAAAATAGTGGAAAACTGATCTTGGATAATAATTGTCATAAATGTGAATTCTATCAGTCAAAGATTCAAAATGGACCAAATTTTTATATGAAGTGCTTTATCCGTATTTCAATTTTTTGAGAATTTTGGGAATATCTATTTCTGAAAAGAAGAATTCCTTATGGATTGTAATTTTAATATTCAATATGTATTGTTCATTGATATTTATATCTTTAGTGATCTTTCCTGAAGAAATTTCAAAATGCTTTCTATCATTCGATGCGTTATCTATATTTTATGCAGTTCCAGAATTGTGGAATATATTTGAAAGAAGCGTACCATACATATGTTTTACTGTAATATTACTTCAAATATTATTAATAATATATATAACAGAAATTCCCGCTTGATCATGAAATATATTAGGTTCATAAATAATAGGTTTTCTTGTATAAATAAATTATATTTCACTATAACTCGTTATCAAAATTAAAATTTTAACTTTTTCGACTTTATTAATTTCACAATAATATTCGTTTTAGTTTTGATTTATTTATTTTTCGGAAATTGTATCGGACACCATTTTCAATTATACAACAGATTTGTTTTTGTACATTTCATATTATTTTCTCTTTCGTTGTGGTTGTTAATTTTAACAGTTATGGTCTCAGACTTCTTATTCTTCTTGACCGTTATTAAAAAACATTCTATGAAAATATAAAAGAAAAACTTGAAAGAAAAATCATCTTTGAAAGAAAAACTGTCTTTTCTGATTTCATCCTTTTTTTACCGTAAAGCAAAAAAGATGCAACGTTACTAGGGAATTTTAAATATATTGTGTTTTCTTAACCTTTTATTTTTGTTTCTTTTTATCTCGTTGTAGTTTCTGTTTGTTTATAAATATGGACTTCCCTGAAAGACTATCATTATTTATAACGGTATGCTTATATACCTCAAACCAAAAACATCGCCTTCATATACCGGTATATGATTGTGTGTATAAGGATAAATCAGTCAAATTGATGGAAAAATAGATATGTTCGAAATTCAGCTTATAGTTTGGAATGTTGAATTCGTGCAATTGGAAACTGAAAAATTAAAATTCAATCAAATGAAAAGTATTCAATGCAAATCATGTGAGTACCGTTTAGGCAACTAGAAATCAGGCAAGAAGTATGGAGAAATAGAAATAAAACATGTATAATTAAAATAAAATTAGGAATGATGGACATGACATTAAGGCAAGCGTAGTCTAACCAATATGGCATTTCATGTAAAATATTTGCTCTTTCAGTAAATTTATTGAAACTAATTTTATCGCACTATGCATCGAGATATAAACAACATTCATTACGATTATAGGTGCTGCTGAGATGGGGTGAAATATTATATGAGACTATATTGGTCAGGTGCATGATCCAAACTACGCTTTCCATCTAGAAGATAGAAAATCAAATCACGGTGCTCTTTCAAGAAAAATTAATTGAGGATTTCGGGCCATACATCTGCTTCTTCTTCTCATAGAAATCTTTCGGCATTCATTTTCTAAGAAGAGAGTGAAAGGAAGCAAATTTCGTCCTTCCGTTTTCAAGGGTCAACCATTGAAGGGTTCCGTTTTCAAGGGAGTACGATCTCTATCTGTTTTCGTAATAGTTCATATCGATTCCATTCCATTACAATACGATTGATTTGTTGATGGTCTGAGCATTTTCCATATTGTTTAGTTTCCTCTATTACTGTTTGCCGTGATTGAGAAGTGGAATTAAAGTGTTAGAACATAAATATTCAAAAATTAATTGGTTATTGATGAAATTTTAATGTACTAGGCCAAAAAAAAATCAATAACCATGGCAACGAAAAGCAATAACCAAAATATTTAGTTTATATGAAAGTGTTTAATGGTACAATCACTATAATAATTCAAACAACAATTAGATTTTTATAGAATAAATATCAAAAAAATTTTTCTACTTCTTGGCAGGTCTAATCATTTACCCTATGTCTAATATAAATGAAGTTAGCAATTTAGGAAATATTAATTTGAGAGAAACAGCATTAAATTTTTTAGAATCAAGATTGTAACGCCTAAGGTAAGACCACTAGAATGGAACAAACTTTTCTGAAAGCGGTACATCGGTATATAAATTTTATGCAGCTCTTCGAAATATTTATATCCAACAAAAAGAGTTCCTTATGGATTAAATTGCTAATTTTTCAGATATATTTAATGTTGATGCTTGTAATTTTCTCTGCTTTTTCTAAAGAATTATCGAATTATTTTTTCTCTTCGGATGTATTAACTCCAATTTGTGTCGTTACAGAATTATGGGAAATATTTGGAACAAATCTACATTATTTTGTTTCAGTAGTAATTCCATTTGCACAGATATTAATGTATTTCACATATAATAGAAAAGCAACATTTCTTTTAAAAGCTATCGCCATCATCGATGAAAAATTTGGATGTACAAAACAAATGTATTTTAATATATTACGTACTCAAGATATTATCTTTATTCATTTCAGCATATTTAATTTCATGATATCTTTTGGTGTTCCTATAATGTATATATTTACAAGGAATTATTACGGATATAAAGCATCTTTCGTACAAGAGATATTTTGTAGTTTTCATATTACATTCACTACTGTAACTGCTAGTAATATCATCAGTTACGGAATTGGATTTCATTTTGTTCTCATTGTAATTTGTGTCCAATTAACTGAAACTTTTCTTGAAGAACAGAAAGAAATATTAGAAAAAGAAATCGTTTTGGACTCTAATGATGTACTTACTAAATTGTCTGCAATTTTAAGCTTTATTAGAAGAATCGATAAAATTTTCCAAGATTTATTTACATTGATACTTTTATTTGTTGGGCCTGTTTTTACTGTTGTAGTGATATATATTATATTTTCTGCCAAATTTACGTTAATATTGTTCTTCTCATTAACAGTATATTTTTGGGTTGGAATTGTCTACATCTGCTATATGCTATATTTGTCCAGAATTCCTTCAAATGTAAGTTCATATTTTATATTAATATAAGAATTTAACAATTTATATTACTGAAATTATATGATTAAATGCAATATGATTTCTAAAATTGTTATTAAACAGATGCAGAGTTTAACCGTTTGTGTTATGGACAACTATTTGCGAAATAATCAAGATTACATAACTGTTACGTAAAATTTATTATTATTTATATTATCAACTAGAATTTTATAAATATATCAATTGTAATCATTACTTTCTCCCTTCAGTCAGAGGTATTAATGCATATTACTAACAGTGAGTTTGGATTCAAATGCAACAATTATTTTTTCATCAACAAGAAAGCAGTTCTAGAAGTAAGTGGAGAATTAATTTTATAATTCTTTGTATTCAGAAATATTAACGATTGCTTCATTTCAGTTAGTTCTTAATACTGCAACGCAGATAATTTCAGTTTTCCTGTTTCGAATAAACCAATATTAGTAAATTTGCAGAAGAATGTTATTCAGTGGACCATAGAAATGTAAATTCGTTTTTCTGTTTAATTCTTGTAACAAATTTTTATATTAATTCCAATATGTTTTTTAAGTACATATATCGAAATATTTTTGCATAGAACGGAGGTGACCAAATTGCGGTTCGCGAACCACATGTGGCTCTTTTACTCTTCAATGTGCTGCATACCATGAAAGTTAAATGGTTAATATGGAACAAATACCTATTTAATTTTAAAAAATAATATATATATAATTTTTTCATTTATTTATAAAAAGTAGTAGATATCTATAAAAAATAAATGCATATGAAATGTACAGTATAATAAACATTTTTTGAAACTATTGTTAAGATTATTCGAAAAAACTGATATGGTTTTCATTGATCCAGGAAGAAAATGATTGCTGCTCTCAAGTTTTTCAAATTCTCTTATGTGGCTCGTAGTAATTCTTCTATGTGGCTACTGTTCTTCTTTTTATGAGAGCGTCCCGCCATTATAACAACAGTATTGTCATGTATTTTTATTATGCAATTATGTTTTTCATATTTGTTTGAAAGTATTATTTTACATTTGTATTAATTTCTTATATTTGTTATTTTGTTACATTGTCTGTGGATCACCAAAATGTATTCCATACTCAGTGTGAAATAAATAAATAAGTAAATAATTTACATGAAGATTTGTCAACTTTGGTATAGAATATTTATATTATTTTTTCATAAATATTAATCTCTACCGTTAAAAATATATATACAGTTAATATATTGTATATATTAACTGTATGCAATCTAAAACCTTTGCTAAAAGTATGAAAATATCAAATATCCAATGATTAATGATAGGCCCATAGAAAGTTTTTAATTTTTTAATTTTATTTATATGTGCAGCAGTAAAAAATGGAAGATTCAGTAGGACATACATGGAAATAGTTAACAGCCTCAAATCTTGAAGATTATGCAAGAAGAATGTTTCTTACTTTGAATAAAATTAACATATGTGTTAAAGAAATATTCTAACATGCTTATTTTGTAGCTGTTTTGTATATATTTCATTTAGATATCTTTGTGATGTTCACATATTATATTTTACACACAGTTTTGAATCTTTAGGTATTCTACGGAATATCTAGTCTTTAAATACAATTCTTTAGTTTTCCACTTTGCCGGTAACATACTGTACATATGGATGCATGTGGAGACAAAGTGCTCTGAATGAATTGGACGTGATATGGGTGGTGAGTATGTGTGCTGCCTGCTGTGTGCTGTATTCCTCTCCGAGAAGATGGTTTGAAAATGCTTGTTGCACAATTCGCTGAAGTATATTCAATAATGTTTATGAGCGGTGAGTATGCAAGATTGAACAGAATGGTATGAATCTCCTTTTGTTGAATGAGGTTTGTATATTTAGGAAATAAGTTTGAGTGTATTGTCGCATTTATGATTAAGTTATGAGAAGGGCAAAAGCTGTGTGAAGTCCTGGGGGCCCACCAGCATCCCTTTCTTTTTTAGTTGTTTAATTATTTTATCATATAAATATAATGTAACCTTTTATATAACTATAAAAGGAAGTTGATCTATACATTATAATCAGTCTTGTAATCAAACTTTATTAATTGATATTGATATTCTAATTAATTAATTTGTATAATCAGTTCTAATTAATTAAGTAATATTATTGTATTTTATGTACTTCTATTAATATTTATACAAAGAAAAAAATCAACGAAACGAAAATTATCTTCTTTTAAACCTTTTCCCCTTGATTATTGTTATTCTTGTTTAAACTGAATATTAATAAAACAGTATGGGAATCGTCTTTGAATGAGAATGGTAGGAGAGCCGGACCGTGAGAAAGGAAGCAAAACAAACATTTAAAAACATACAAGTAATATTAACGAAAGAGAGATATCGCAATTGGAGTGTGGAGACGACGGCTGCGAGAGGATATAGAGAGGAGAGGTGTAGAATAGTGAATTCGAAAGGGACAGAGTTCGGTCCCAAAAACAGGAGTCTAGATCTTGGATAAACTTGGTTCCGATTCTTCTGAAATGTCCGACTCTTCCAAGTATGTTAAGTGACAAAGGGGCCATCCTTCAACCCCTTGGAAATTGATAGAATTAATAGGTCCGTTCATTTATAATATAAAATCGTTTCATTGAGCTGCTAAATTTATTCATGTATCCAATTTATAAAATACATTTTTCTTTTTCTCTTTCAAATAAACATGAGCTTGCATGCGACTTGGCGTTATCATTGTTCCTCGTATACACTCCTTCATTAACCTGGATCCCGTGCGCACTTACTCGCACTATCTTGATTCCGCCTAACGATCGCGGATCCCACAGCTGGATTAAAAGTTGTGGATGCACTTAGATGGTATATAAGGAACGAGAATCTGCAAAGAATGTCAGAATGGTTGTATATAAGAAAGTGCTGATCTCAACATTAACATATGAAAGTGAAACATGAATGTAAAGTGAAAGCGTAGGAAGCGTTTGAGTGCAGTGGAAATGAGCTTTTGTACGGTGTAGGTGAAGTGACGAGATATGATTCTTTATCAAATGGCGAAATGAATAAATTTGGATTTAAATCTATGAAACATATCTAAATCAATTTAATCGATTTATTTTATACATCTAAAATAGTACTGTGGAATGAAAAGGAGTGTGATTAGATGTAGTATGTAAGCTAACTTTGAAATGGATTGGCTATGTGAAGCGAATGAATTGAAAGCAATTTAACAATGCAAGTACAGTATATGCTGGACGTATAGAGAGTAAATGTGGAAAGAAAGATCTAAGAAAGAGTGAAAGAGTAAGTGAGTGAGTATCTCTGGATATATGGATAAGGTGCGCATGTATTTGAAGAACGGAATGACTATAGAGAAAGTTGGTATAGTGTGTAGAGATAGGGACATATGGTGCCATCTTAGTAGTGATATTGGAATGTTTTTGTCTTTCTTTCTCTTCCTTTCTTGCTTCTTTCAATACTGTTCATCTTTTTACAAGGATATGGAATGATGATGATATTATTTCTATTATTGATATTTTTCATTATGAAGGAAGTTGGAATCAATAGAAATTCGATTAATAATAAATATGTATAAAGCTCATTATTAATAATAACTTAATTTATATGTTGTCTATTTTTTTAATTATTATAAAACATTATTTTAAGTATATAAAGAGAAACTTTATTTACTATATCACATAAAATATATATATACAGTATATATACATATATATTTTTTGTCAATAGATGACGACACTTTCCATTCTAATATAAAACTAAGTGACGGAATGAAACAAGCCTTTCTACAGGCTGCCTATCCCTGCGGAGGGATCAGCCAGATTGTGGAGGGCGGGGATAGACGGGGGGCCCAGACCCCTTGAAAATATTTTAAAGGGGTGACCGAGTTCGAACCCGACCTCAAGAGTAGAAAGCCGAAGCATTTCCACGCGCAAATACGGCCGACTACATAAAATATATTACTGTAATCCTTTAAAAACGCATTTATTAAAAAATATCTTTATTATATTAAGAATAAAATTACAAAATAAATTGAATAAATGAATCAAAGTTCTGTTTATTTATTGTTTAATTCAAATGTTCGTCCTAAATGAGAGCATCATCCGGATTTATGATAATTTACTGACTTGAATTAAGTCGTTATTTACCAATTATAATATTTTTTAAAATAACAGTAATATGTTTAACGAAATGAAATATTCTAACTTAAAAAGAATTCGTTGCAGTTTTTATTATTCATTACATACTATTAGAATATTTGAAAACCAGGTCGGCCAGATTGCCGCGTGGAAATGCTTCGGCTTTCCAGTCTGAAGGCCCGGGTTCGAATCTCGGGTCCCTAATCTTGAAAATATTTATCGTTGGGTCCAAGCCCTGCCCGTCGATCCCCGTCCTCCACAAACCGGCTGACCCTTCCGTAGGGACTGATAGACTGTGGAAGAGCTGTTTCGCCCCGCCACTTAGTACTCTTTCTGAGTGAAAAGTAGCATCATCTGTTGATTAAAAAGTATTTGAAAGACAGTTTAAAAAAAGCGTGAATCTGTTTATGCTGTACATTTAAGTAAACATATTTAATAGATTTGGACAGATCTATGAAACAGATCTACTCCATTTCTTGAAATAGATCTCTTTCACTCGATATTGTAGATTAGGGAACCCAAAGTGGGTCACTCCGGAGATTGAGTGTAGCTTAAATATTTTACTCATATTCATATAATTCAGGATACTTTCATAAGTACAAGAAATAGCGATGGTTTCATTATCTAAAATATGATATATATGCAGCTTGTATTTCTAAAATTTTCGCCTTTTTGTAATAAACTAAAACTTATCATTTTATAAATATATAACTTTTAAAGTTATTTATTGAGGTATATAGTTCCTTTCAACTTCGGATTGTTTTTTATTATATTATTATACTATGATATCACATATATTGAAAATATGCTAATTTATTTTTAATATGTATTATTTTTATAGAGTAATTTAGAAAAATATGGTCTAAATTAAAAAAAAAAATAATGCAAGAAAATGAAAAAACGGTTCCTCAGAAATAAATGAAAAAATACAATGATTGAAATATTTTAGTTTTAAGTAAAATATTGTTACGAGTAAAGTCTGAACTTGGATAATGTCAACATTATCCGGACAATACTGACTTTATCCAAAATACTTGGATAATATTTAATAAGAAGTGGCTGTTTATTATTTTTCGATATTTATCCGGATAATAATGACATTATCCGCCCGCTCTTGGATAATGTCACATTCGAAGTTTGAAGAAATAATTGCACTCGCGCAATTTCTGTTTATTAGCCTTATGACTATCGAACTATCGACTATCGATATATGTGTGAAGACCAACGATGTGTAGACAATCGAAATTAGATAAGAGGAGATACATACAATAGATTCGAGAGTTTAAGTGGGGAGGAAATACATATGGTCCGATCAAAAAGTCGCCAAGAATTCCAGCCCTAACATTAACGCAGAGCCAGGAGGAAGTTGTACTCAGGATTTTCTTCAGTACACACATATGGCTGTTGTGACTAGTCAAGGATCGCTCCCGTGTATACATACCTCGTGTGTGAACACATTTGTTACCAGAGAATCAGCGTCTTCGGCAGTCTTTCAACGTAACGGAGATGGACCACAATTCGGCAGACACGGATTGGTTGAAAACAAACTTCTAAAGCCGTGGTCACACTGTGCAATTTTTCGCGGCACTCGCGACTGCCACAGCAACGGCAACGAGTTGCACTCGCCAAATAGTGGTCACACTGGGAAATGGATAGTCAGCCAATGAGAGCACGATTAAATCAGCCAATGAAGTTGCAGTAATGGCGGATATTGTTGTTTAACTGTTATTAGGGATGTT
>WUQG02401523.1:0-17510 GCA_011317285.2 Androctonus mauritanicus | reverse complement strand
CAGGGATAGGATTTACTAGTATCTAAATATAGCTTTTCACGAAAAATTATACAAAAATGTAATCCCTATCAAAAATGAATAATCCTTTTGATAGGGATTACAATGAAAATTATTTTATATAAACCTACTAATTATACAATAGACTTACTATAATCTATTATTATAATTATTTTTATTTATAAATTATTAAAATATTTGAATTTATAGATAATGATTCACTTTCGAATATAAAGTACACGAGGACTGAATGAGTATTTTTAATTCCATTGTTCAAGTTTGCGTAGAAGAAATTGCTCCCGTTGGCATACATGAAGCCAAGATCTACGCAATGATATATTAGGCTGTTTAAATTACAAGTAATAAAAAATAAACTATACCAGAATATGCAGATTTATATTTTTCGTCTTCAAATCTTTAAATAATATCAAACGTATGTAAATATAATCTTTATAACGATTCAAATTGTTATTAACATACTGTTAATGAAAGATATTTTTATAGAAAATATAATATTTCAGACTGTGCAAAAATCTGTAAACGGAAAATATCTGATTTATTGAAAATAATATTATAATAAGTATATATATTATACCTATTTTAAAATAACAAGTTTGTTTTTTTTTTAATTTAAAAGGAAATACGGCAGCTAAAATTTAAAAATAAATTTTATTTTATATCGTGATTTGAAACACGTTTTCATTCAAACCATTTTTCTGATTTGAAAGTTTTTTTTTTTTATATGCAATATATTTTTTCTTAAATCAGTTTTTTAACAATATATAATGTAATTCGAGTGAATTTCATGAAATATATTAATTCAGCAAAATTTTCAAACACAGTATTAATAGTCTAATATAATTTCAACCTTGGATAAATCCAAATGAACAGATTTTAAGAATTGTCCCTGGAGTTTCTTGAAAGTGGAGACTATCGCTATATTGTAATCAGTTAAGAAATCGGTGTCAAACAACTATTATTTGAACATGATTGAATAGATAATTATCCATAAAACCTCAGCAACTGACCGAACAAGTGACAACTACATAACTAGACTCTTACAAAAATCTATTTTTGGTTTTATTCAAGATTCGAGTTATGTTAGATAGATTATATATATTTGTTATTTCTATTTTTTAGCATCAATATTTTTCCTTTAAAAATTATTATTATTCTGTATTCCAGAAAATATTTAAATTTAATTAAATGTAAATTTTATCATTTTTAATATAAATAAGAAAAATTTAAAATTGTGTGAAAAAAGAATGATTACTTTATGAAAATTTTCCTATTTATAAATTAAGAATCTTCGAAACAAAAAAGTTTATTTATTTATGATGTACGATATCACTTTAGTTCTTTGTAATGATCTCCTTTGTATTGTCTCAATATGAGCATCATCTGTTTGCTTTCTCCACTCGTTCTTTTGTCGTCACAACTTCCTTCATTCAGTTTCCATGTCAGAGGTCTTCTTTAGTAAAATTTAAATATTTATTAAATTAGAATAGTTTAAAGAAAAAATACAGCAGAAGAGAGTGCAAAAAATAATGACTCATTTTATTTATATTAAACTGTAAAATATAGTCAAATATATTATAGAATTTAAAGCGGGTTTACCAGGCGATTTTAAATAAATAGCTATTATAATTGATATCAATATGTCTGTTAGTAAATACAATATTTTATTTTAGAAAAATATTTTATCATCGGAAACAGAAAACTTAACAATAATTCAATTTTCATTTACACGCATTACAGTTAAGTTGGGAAGACAATTTTATTACTGATATTTCAATAAAATTAGTTTAACCATTCTGACGGAAAATACACGAAAATTAATAAAATTTACTTTGAAAAAAAGAATTAACATAATATAATGTTTTCAGTTCAACTATGAAATTAGCAAATGCAGTACCGTATTTATTCAATTAAATGGCTCTCTCTAGTCTTGAATTAACAGCGCCACTTCATTGTAGGTTTAAAAAATAATATTTAATTAAAATTTTGCATATATCATAATATACCATATTTCTAGACACGCTATAATAATGTAAAACCGAATAAACAGCGCTATAATAATAAATGGCATATAATATTTGTGGAGTAGTTAATTAGCCGTCCGTTTATTTCAATGTACAGTATAGGATATATAATAAACATACTCTAGATGCGTGATACAGAAAACTTTTCTAACGATTGTATAAACACCAATTTTAATTTTGCATATTTATACTCGAGATCTTTATAGTAAATACGTGAATTTAATCTTCCTTTAAAAGAGACATTAAATAGGTTGGTGCAGAAGTATATAGCGCAGCATTTATATATTGAATATACTAAGTCATATTCTAAATTATTTCGAATAATTTCTTTACTTAAAATAGTAAAAAATTGAAAATATTTATTTTATTGAATATTATTTTAACATAAAAATATACAAAATATGCGCATATATATTAACTGATTTAATTAAAATAATTCCATCATTTAATTTATCTGGAATTGTTTAAAGGTAAAAACGTTTTTACATGTATTTTTAATTAAATGAATATGAAATAGATAATCTCCATTGTAAGATAATTAATGATTTGAGTTTGTCATTCATCAGTTTATATATCACTATATTTATATATAAAAATATTTTGCTTTTGAGTTAAAAAAAATCATAATATATAGAAAAACAAGAGAATATAAAAACATAAAGAGAATTCGTAATTATGATGTAAATTCATTATAATTTGCAACGAAATAGAATTATTTTAACAATCTAATTCAACCATTTTATTATATCTTGAAATACCAAGCGATACAAGATAAAAATTGAACTTATTTCAATCTTTATTATTATTATTATTTTGAATTTCTACAGCCTCCTACATGCTTACTAATGGATTTTAAATTGCCGATTTCATTGAAGAAAAGATCTAACATCTAACCAAAACACTCTAAAATACAGTACAGTATTTTATAATATATTTACTATGTGATGTTTTCTGTAATCATATCTTGGATAGTTATATTAGAGTTAACCTTCCTCGTTTTTTGTAAAATATTGCTAAATAAAAAAATTCTATAGGTAAATAATTCTTAAAACCTTATACAAGTCACTATTACATTATCATTTTTACATCAGTATACATAATCTTGACTATTATATAGATATTTGTTTATTAAAAGAATTTCACAAGAATAGAAAATGAAACATCTTTTTTAATGTAGTGTAATAAAATAAACATTTTTCAAAAACCTTTACCAAAAATATTCTTTCATCATATTTATATGTGCTTTCATATTCATACGTCGTTCTTATATCATCAAACTCATCATAAAAATAGACACAGTCATCAATAAAAATTAGGCTAATTTTCATGACAATATTTCTTTCATGTAATGCATTTAAAATTTGACGGCATAAATTAAAACAGCATCAGTTACGGTTTTAGACAGCATAAATTAAAAATATTATAAACGTATCGTTATAGTTTCTTTCAACCTTTACTAAAGATTGTGTATTGAATATTAATTAATGTGTTCGAGTTCTCCATATTTCTAAATGTAGTTGGTTTAATTACATTCGACAAAAAATTTCATTATAAAAATGAATGAATAAAATCATAATGTGGCTGCAATAAGCCAAGAAATAATTATTATTTCCATTGTTTTTATACGAGTACAAATTTTCAGAAGGCATTTCAGAAACAAAAATAAAAGAATTCGTTTTCGTACGATTAATATTGTAATTATTCTCTACCTTTTTGAAATTATATCTCTAAACTATTAATTGAAAGATCTGTGTAATTAATTATAAATTTTAATTCACCAACTTTAATTTAATTACCTTATACAATTAAAATTGTATTTTTTAAAATCATTTTATAAGATGCACTAGAATGAACTATAATAATTATAATTATCATTTAAATAAATTCTATAAACTTTTTTGAAATAATTATACATTTAAATAAATGAGCATAAATCAACATTTTGTTTAAAATAAATATATAGCCTAAATCATTAAAACTTTTGTCTGTTTTAACACGAAATTTATTAATGCAGGCTAATAAATTAAAGATTTTTAATGCGAAATTCTCTTTTAAAGCCAGAAAAAGGATATTTTGTAAAAATCTATGCGATAAAATAAATTTTAAAACTGTAATAAACTCTTCTATTCAAATTGAGTGCGTGTGTTATTTATTAAGCTTCTAGTTGGATAACTTTAATATATCATATTGCTATACGGTAATTAGTTTTAGTAATTTAGTATGATTTAAGCTGAAAAGTTTGTTTAAAGAAAAATGCCGCCGTAATGGCTAAGTAAATTTCAGCAGTCGTATTCTGATTAAGTAAGATGATCTAATACAAATTGTGATCAATCGCTAGAGTAATTTTTCATTATTATTTTATATATAAATGCTCTTAATGAGTTGACAATTGTTGACATTTCGTACTTATAAGTTAATAGCATTTTGCCATAAATAAAATCCATGTTCAAACTTTTTTTCTTTGAATATCGAAGAATTTAATTTGCTCAAATCAAAATAAAGAATAAAATATGATGTATTCTAAAAGGTAACGTATTATTATCAAAAATGATCTTAATTTTTATCTTTAAATATTATTATATTTGAAAATATTTTAGTAAAAAGATAGAGACGTTTTCTTCCAAAGGAATATTTTTATGATAGTTTTATCTTGTCTACCTACACTTTTAGAACACTGTTTGGTGAAGATCACTTTTTATAACGTTTTCATTCTCCAGAAACTCTTTTTGAAACACATTTTACGTTTCAAAAACTGTTGAAATACGTTTCGAATATTATATAGTGCTTTATAGTGTATTTAACGACTTTAAAACGATTGAAAATTTGCCACCGTACCATCGACATGCCATAATTAATAAATCATAACATATATTTTAGCAAATGTAAAATTTATACTTCGCCAGTAATATTGATAACAACAGTATCATAATCATGTTGAAATAAATTTCATTTAATCTTTTCAAAGATTAGATATCTCGCAGAACACCTGATATTTTATTATTTTTAAATTTATAAAGCAAAATGTAAAATATTTTAAATATAATAAAGGATTGAAAGAAAATATTTCAGTCATAGACTCGTGTTACAGGTAATTAGTTTTTTATGCATTTCTATATAAATTTTTATGGAATTTTTCGAACGTCTTTCAAATGATTCATCCTAAACTATTCTGTTTTACATTCGATAATAAAATGCTTTAAAATGTAAAACTAAATAGAATATTTTAAACATTTTTTTACCTAAGGATCTTATTACGCAATAATGCAGTAATTAAAAATATATTGATGGAATTTATTGTTACTAGTGATATTTTTTTTTCTTATTTTCTAGAAAAAATAAAAGCAGATTTTTCTTAATCAATTAATTTTTAAACATTTTTCTATTAAATATTTATATAAATTTATCAAATGTGATTTATATAATCTGACACAGTTTTTAATGTAATTTAGTATCATTTGTAAAAAAATGGTTGTAACTAATTTATTTAAGTTAAATCAATGAATAAGAAAAGCAACATTAACGTTGTCATGAATTCATTCATTCTTAAATTTGATTTTTCTTGTATATAAAATAAACGAGACATAAAGTTGTATCTTAAAGCTTTCTTGTTAAACAAGTTAGGAGAAATTGGATTAGAGACAAAGGGTAATTACAATGAAAACAGGCTTGTACCGAACTTTGAATGTAAATCATCTTGTCTGTTGCAGGCTGGAAAGAGTTTTGAAATGACTTTAGTATTTTAATCAATAAATTCTTTATTTTTTTTATTACAATAGAAAAATAATTACATTCTTTGAAATTATTCTATCATAGCGTTATAATTTATGCCTATTAATGTTATATATAATGCATTTAAAATATTGATATTTTTTAAAATATAAAACAAAACGTCATAAATTGTTTATAAACAAAACAAAACTGCCAAAAATTCTGGAGATTGTATATATTTTTTTAATTAAGAAGTATGGCCAGAATTAATAAACGCAGTTTTCTGGCTAACTTTTTTCTTTTAATTATTTTATTTTTTGGTTAGTTTAGTAATTAATTTTCAACATTGATCAGTTAAACAAGTTACACATTAAAACCTAATGAAAATGAAAATTTACAAATTGTTTATGGTGACAAAAGTAGCATCTTATCTATGTTGGGAAACAATATATTATTCTGAATAATATTTCAAATTTTATTCTAAAATTCGTGATATTTATAAAAGATAATTTAAATGATCCCACACCCCCTAAAGTTATATGAAAATTGATAGAAATATTATTAATATTTTATAAACGTGACCAAGATTTCTTATATTGAGAAAAGATGCATTAAATACAACAAATGAGATTTTAACAAATAAAATTATTAATATACAGGAAATATTTATATTTAACGGAATAAAATAATTTATCAGCATCTATAAGGTAAAATTTTATATTTATAATGTAGAATGTAATTCGAAAATGCTAAAGTTTATATCAAAACAGAATAATTAAATTATGCTAAATATTTAATTTCTAGTCAATAATACAGAACAATTTTATTATAAAAATTAAAATTAATTAAATAGTTTTGAAAAATCATTTTTGAAATTTTTAATTAAATTCTTTTAGAGATTTTGAATTTAATGATATCGAAGATGTGATATTGTGTAAAAAAAAGTGTATCGAAAGAAAAAAATTCTTATTAAAAAACGAAAGCGTATACTTTCAATTTATTTATTTTTTAATTAGGTCCAATTAAATTTTACGCTTAAATCTAAATGGAATGAACTAACAATGATCGAAAATTATATTTAAAAATTAATGTTGACAAGGAAACAATAATAATTAAAAATATACGTATCTTTGAAATTTAATAATAATCTGCACATTAATGTAAACATCTCAGACTTTTGCTTATACCTTTAACATCATTTTAAATCGAAAAATCTGAATTCTCGCTTCAACTAGATGTAATACTAGCCATAAATGTTCTGAAATGATTAATTTTGTTTACCGGTAAATATATATATACATGTATATGAAGGTCTGTACAAACTATCCTTAAATGTTGATGATACACTGTTATAAAGTTAATTGAAAAATACGGAAATGCGACGATTCATTAAATTAAATATATATAAGAATAATTTATAAAGTAAAATCAATAGGATAATGGAACAATAGGAAATAATATAAAATGATTATTGCGAATAGATATTCAAGATATCCATGATTTTAAATAACTCGAGGCATTTATTGATCCTTTAAGATCATTCATAATATCGATATTATTTTCTCTCTAAAATTATCTCAAAATTATTTTGAAATCAGTTGAAAATGCTGCGATTGCTTCAAATGTCATAAAGAAATGAAAAATTACTCAGATTTATATCAATAAATGGATATTTTTTTTTTTTTTGTATTTCATTTTTAATGAAAAACGATTTTTTGTATTTAAGTTCTAATGCTGATGCGTGAAAAGATTTTATATTTTTAGATTTTCCTTTTGGAAATATGATTAAATTGCATGAATTTACTTGCGAAAAAATTCTAGTTCGAAGGCATTTATATTTCATCTAAGGAATTTATGATTTAACATATTTTTCTCAAAGGAATTATTCTAGTGATTCCAAACTTAAAAAAAAAAAAAAACTCAATTTTATCTTAAGGATATCATACAAAATTTGGAGAAAAAATTATACAAACGCATAACCGATATATAATTATAAAAAAAAAAAAAATTTCCAAAGTGATTGACTATATATTTCGAAGTCAAAGGAATATAAAAATTTTATAACAAAGATGTTAATATACGTTAAATATTAGGCTTTTAAGCAAACAATATTTAACAATATTGGTTTAAGCAATATTTAAAATATATACACATCTATGTATAAAGCAAAGAAATTATTTAATTTTTAAGAAAAGGAGAGAAATATATTTTTCTTTATTATAGTAACAATTATTTTTTATTCTAAATTATATTAGAATGCCTGAAATGATGAAATAAAATCCGTTTTCGCAATATTGTAACTTAAAATAAATAAATTTACAATAAAAAATATAAATAAAGCTGATTTTCTTTTTTTATGTATTCAAATCAAATTCAATTTTTGTCCAAAAAATTCCTACATCTATACTTTCATAACTGAAAAACTTAGAAAATTATCAAAACTAATAATGAAAAAATCTTCGATGATTGATGAAATTTAATACAATTTTAATATTTTAATAATTTGTGCTAGTAGATTTCTTCTTTCTTGTTTTACGCAGCTTTCTAACCCGAGGTTACTGAGCGATGGGACTATTTCAGAACCCAGCACGAATTGCCCACACATGTGATGGGATCGACAGAAACGTGAAAGACGAGGATTGACCAATCCTTCCAAAAAAAAAAAAAAAAATCGAAGATATGGGATCTAAGATTCGATTCCAGATCTAAGATTCGATTCCGGATCCTCCAAGTGGAAGGCTAGCGCGCTTCCACGCTACCATTCGGCAAATAAGTTTGCAAATATTTTATATAAGTTTATTGTACCTACTTATTTTGAATTGCTTCATAATGTCATTATACTTAATTTATTAATGAAGTATTTATAAAGATATTTAATGTTATTTAGAGCCTATTTTAATTACAGTCCGAAAAGCATACATTATAATTTTATATTTTTCGATGTCTAGAACATAACTGGCAATATACAAAATAGACTGTTTAGTGTCAATTTTAGTGGCGATATTAATAAAGACAAGACGCAGTCGATAATATGTTGAATAAATATTAAATATATTACATAGAAAAAACAAAGAATAATGTTTTAATTATAATTCTGACTTGGCCGATTTCATCATTTATTCATGAATATAATAATATTTATATTCTTACACAATGGATTTTCATAACGGAAAAATTTAGAAAATTATTGTCACATAAATTTTATCAAAGTTTCATTTTAAATAATAGCGATAATTTATTCATTCTGAAAATGTGCCTGTAACGCAGGTACTGGAAATTTAATACAAAAACATGCGCTATATTTAATAAGAGTTGTTTATAAAAATATCAGTTCTCGAAATTGGTTTGCTTGTTTGTCAAAAAATGTCAGCGTTCAATAAGTCGGATCTACTATATATCCAAAAAGTTATAGTTTTATTTCTATAAGAAAATATAAGTTTCTTTTTTTTTGTTTTTTAACTTCGATCCATGTTTATAAACAAATTCGCCAAACTGCTTCCTAGTTTTTCGATTTAAAAACTTTATTACAAAATATAAAGTTATTACGACAGTTTTTTTGTTCTAATCAACAGGATATGAAATATTTTCATCCAATCGTGACATCGACGTTACGTAATCAACTTCTTAATCGTGATATCTCAGCCCTTGAATCGAGCCAATTTTACAGCTGGTATATTCAAATCCTGTTTTTAAATACAATTCCTTTCTTTCATAGCCTCAATCTTATATATATAATTGCCTATCACTTGTTCTAAAAAACTCCTTTTAAATTGTTGATACCTTTATGTGATAATAAATTAAAATTGTTCGCTTTCAACCTTTCTGGTGCAGATTTTAAAACAAATAAGCATTCTATATCGCACCCTTGTTGAATACTCCAATTTTAAAAGATTTAAAAAAACTTTTTCCGAATTTAGATTCCACATTGTTTAATTATTTCGATTTTCGTACATTATCTAAATAATTTATTCAAATCCACTATTAATAAATTGAGAAACTTCTTTGATTAACCAAGCAATCTTCGTAATCATGATAATTAATCGTAGATTAACTAGCATGGTACTGAAAGTTATACTGTATATTATTCTTAGTATGTATTTTTTATTTTAATATGCATTTATTTTTTAAATTTTGTATCTTTTCCACTAACTATAAGGGAACTCATTAACCATTAAGGCATTTCTTCCATTAACCATAATTTTTGATTTAAATTTATAGTTATTATTAAATTTAGAAACAACTATTTTATTATAAAAGAAGAAGAAAGCATTCATCTATTATTTTTATCTATTGATTTTAAGTTCAGTTTTCTGACTGCGCCATCCTGTATATACAGTAGAGTCCGATTAACCGAGATTCCTTTGAAGTTTTTTTTAATTGTGTAATTTTTAAAATTAGTTTGTTTTTAAACGATTACAAATAAAATTTAAAATGTTTTAAATCATACACTAGAACACTTTTAATTTTATTTACAACTGTTTTATTACAAAAATAAGAATATTTTACACGAAATGGCACCTCATATTTAAATTAGGCCTATATAATAAAAGTCATTATATTAAAAAAATGATCTAAACTGAAAACAGAGTATAGGACCTAGCTACATCATCATCTGAATGCATTAAAATCCAACTTATTTAATAATAATCCTTCGGCGTTATCCGAGTTTTTGAATATCCGAGGTATCTTCGATCGACATTATCTCGGATAATCGAGATTCTACCGTAATTACATTTTTGTAGAAGGTAATTGTTCTGTTATATTTATATTAAAATGTAATCGTATATATACTGTATATAATGATACATATTTGCAGATTAAATAAGAAGTTTAATTTCGAAGTTCTTTTTAAATTCATTTATTCGAATAAATAAATTTTAAAATAATAATTTAAATAGGAAGTCAATTTTCTTATTTAATATGCAAATAATAATTTGTTTATGTAGTAATTTAATCATTCAATATTGAAGACTTACTTTATTCATGAGTAGAAATCAAAAGAAATGTAGATTAAGTTGGAAAATTATAACTAAAAATCTTTAAGAATTTCTTAAAATTTTGAATATAAAAATTCTGAAAATGAATAAATTTATTTTTCTTATTTATATATTTATTAATTATTATTATTATTATTATAGATTTTTATTGTAAATTGTTATTTATTTTTTTAAGAAACCTATGATTCAAATCGATACAAATATTTTATTTTTATGCAAACATTTATGAATATTAAAACATTGAAAAGAAAATCTAAATCAAAATGTGAAAAAAAAATTCATAGAAATAATAACACGAATGCAACTACACTTGTAAGATGATAGATAAGGAAGAAAATAGTTTAAGTAGAATATTACACGAGAAACTGGAATTCTCGGAAATTCCAGTGTACTGTATATGGAATTCGAAAAATATTGATAGATTCATCTTCATTATAACTGATTTAGATTTCTTACATACGTTATAATTTTAATTTGGAACATGTTTTTAGATGACATATCAAAATAAAAACGCATCATTACTATTTTTATCTTTATGATCATCTCATAATTACTGTAATTATAGATTAGAACACTATAAATATACGAATTCTAAAACAAACTTGTTTACAATTTGTATGGCTTTCATCTTGGAATTATGCTAAATTTTAATAAAAATACCATCATTAAAGCAGTTAGGAAGTTTTTACTTGAAGATAGTTATATAAATGCATAATTTTTAAATTAGAGTGTTCTATAATTATAATGATGCTATCTTAGTTCAGAATCATAAATATTAAAACAATTCTTCAGATTTTTAATATAAATTTTAATTGAATTTGGATTGTTTAATACTAAACATACTACTGTATATTAACCTCATAAATGTGCACTTCCTTCGAGGAAACAGGCTAAAATTATTTATATCCCATAATAACACGAATTTCGGTGATTTAAAAAAAAAATAAACTGTTTCCAAATAGAGAATTTTTCATAGTTAATTTAACTGTTATTGTTATTTTTTGTTACAGAAATAAAATTCTACGAAGTATAGATTTGCAGTACAGCATTTTAGAGTTCTGCGAAATATTGCATTATTATTCATTTCTTATTAATAATAAAAATGAATATATTTGTTAAAGAAAATAAACCTGTTTTCTTATTAAGATATTCATAAAGATTCAGAAAATTAACAGCGAGTCTTGTCGAAACCGAAACTTTTCATCTATAAACGATCTTCAATTCCTTTTTTTTCCTCCTTCTGAAAAACTTTACGTAAAAAACAAACAAACAAGTAGATTCTTGTAGTTTCCATGTCACGAAATTCTATAAAAAATTAAAACTGTGTTATCAGATAGCCTATATTCATGTCTTATTCTTCTAAAACCTATTTGAGAAACATGAAAACATTGATTTCTTATTTGCTGTATAAGAAGTGAGCGTTTGCATTATTTATTATTCATTTATATTAAATGAACCTCCTTATTTACATTACTCCTTTAATTTTATTCTGAACAACTTTATTTATATATGAAGTAAAACTAAAGATGTAATTAAAATTACTAGTTACATTTATAGTTAAAGAATGTAATAACAATTAGTTAAAGACACTGAATCTTGTATTAATTGATTAAATACCTTTTATAATTCTATAAGTTATTATATAAAAATTAAACACGATAAATGAACATCATTACAAATTTATTAAACATATTTATTTAAAAATAAATAAAGATTAATTAATTAAGTTTAATATAAATACTTATTTATATTATAAACGAAAATCATAAATAAAAATTAATTAATTTTTGGTGATTTATCTAATATAAATCTGCAAAAAATTTTTCCAATACGGGCATTACTATTTAATGCATTCGATTAATATGCTAAGAATCTATCAATGACATCATCTATGACTCAATCTTGATTTCATCCACAATGAGAGTCATGAAGTTGGAGTGATAATTTATTTTGTATAGGTATAATATAATCAGTTAGTGAGATCAAATTACTATCGTACTAATATTGGAGCTCCATTACGATAAACACAGGATATATAATCAAAGTGGTTTATAATAACAGCATAAGTCTTTGATATATATGATGCTATTATCAATTAACATGACGACCGGTTTAAAATGCAAATATTGTGAATAGATTTAAAACATCGGATAAATTTATAATTTAATTGATTACGTCATTGATATGGATTATTTATTAGAGAAAATCAACTTTTCGAATTTATCCTAGCACATTTTTCTTCTCAATATAGATTGACCAATTTTGATGCACATTTTTAACAGAAAAAAAAAAGTACCTCATGTTTTAAAAGTCATTTTTTATCTTTAGCATTAATCATTGCCGAAAGAATTGCATTTTAGCATCTTTTTGAGTTGTTCGCGAGAATATTGGTTTAAATATTTTTGAAAATAAGTTTTTTTTTTCTGTTATAAAAAAGGAGATAAAAATTGTTCGTTTAGATCAATATCTGTGGCACTTTTATAAAAGTCTAAAAGTAATATTTGATCGTTATTAATTTGAATTTTATTTTTCTCGTGAAATTTTTGAAATCTCGGCTTAAAATAATGTCGTCGTGACGTAAAACTGCAATGACGTTCTCGTACTTTCGTAATGACATCATCAATGCCATTGTAAAGTGACATTACATTCTAAAAGTTGTAAAAGAAAAGAAATAATAATAAATCGTGAGGAATGATAGAAAAAAAAAAAATGTTTGAACAGATCGGAATCCTATTACATGCTTTGTTTTTTTAAATAGCTAAGATATCGTTTAATATGTCCTTGTAGCCTACATTACCATGCTCGTGTTTTGAATTTTATTATATTCTTATGTAACAAGAAATTAGTAAATGTATAAACGATATCCATAATAACAAGTGAATAAACGAGTTCTAAAAGAACGTATTCCTGCCAGCAAGAAAAGCATAAATGCTGTTGCTGAATGCTTTATGAAAGACATACTGCGGATGAAGAATACGTAGCCATCGACAAATAATAGCACTAATTTAGAATCATTGAAGGATGTATTAAATATTTCTCATGTATTGCTATGAATATATTATTAGAAAATACTCATTTCTATTGTCACGTTCAATGATGTTATATAAACAAACTGTGGTTATTGCTGAACGTATAAAATCTCGAAAGGTTTAATATATTTAAATAGTATTCATATAAAGTTTTTGCCAAATAATTACTGTACATAAATATTTTAAATAAATTATATTGTAGCGTATATAGTCCAGAATCAAATAAGTTTTAAGCACTTTAAATACTGTAGTTATCCTCACATAATCAATAAATACTGTAGAGAACTAACTTCTTTTTATAAAATTATAAGCTTTTAAAATTTAAATATTTTAAAATTTTTAATGAAGTTTAAATTTTAACAATACAATTAAGTTAATAAATTAAAATGATAAAAATTAAATTTGGTAATTATTTAAAAATGAATATCTTGCAAATAAAAATAGTGTTTTTTTTAAAAAAATCAAATTTCTTATTGGATTATTTAAATAAACTAAGAAAACATGACTAAATCACAAAATATTAAAAAAAAGAAAAGAAATTCAAAGGGGAAAAAAATCTTTCCGCGTGACACAAACTCTCCCTTGACATTTATGATATTCTAATGCTATTTGGGATATCTCTTCTTTAACTAATTAAAATTTTACATGATAAAATAGCCGGAGGAAAAAGTAAAAAATAGACGATGTATTCAAGAATTGATTAATTTTTAATACTGAAATAATTAAATATTTATGACTGTGTATAAAAAAACTGGCATTTATTGCTTTAGCAGTACATTAGAAAATTACCAATGCTAGACTCATATCTGTTATAGCTCTCAAAGATAATATTTTCTACATATTATTCTAATAAATGCTGATGTGAGTCACTCCAATAAATCAGCCATAAAACGTGTCCTTGAAATGTTTACTTTGAAAACTATTCTCTCGGTAATGAAGGTCACAACTGAATACTTATATCATGTTTTAGCCTACGCATTAAGGAAACACCTTTTAAAATACTGTAGTTCAATTTAAACGCATGCTCTGTCACAACATTATTGATTAAGGAAGAGAACTTTTAACATAGGTTAAGATATTAATTGAAGTGTAGATAGGATAATAAGATGTGTGCCAACAAAGATAATTAATTACTTGAGTAGTGAACAACTAAGAAAATGATGAGTAGATTACTCTTTTGGATAACTCGAAGACAAAACTAAATTAACTTCTATAATAATGATCTTATTGTATTTTTCATAGCTTAAGAAGTTATTCTTCAATTCGTTTTATTAAGAGAAACAACTAGTGGAGTAGAATTTTAATATTTAAACAACTAACAAAAATCAATTGTCGGTGCAGTGAGAGGGAGGAAAATAAAAAAAAACCAAGCATTGGCAGCTCGCTTTATAAAATTACAGTTTTCATCTGATAAGATTAAGAAAAATAATTTTATAATCAATTTACATTATGTCACATTTATCAATAAATATTTTAACATACATTTTCATACTTTAAATAAGAAAATAATAAACTGTTATTAAATTACAGGCTTATAATCATTTATGCAGACAAACGGAACAATGCTTTATGTTTATGAAAAAAATATAATTTAAATTATTATGATGAAAAATAAATTAATAGTCTACTATATGTTGGAAAATTAATAGAATTCTTTATTAGCTGCATAACAGAACCCAATGTTGAATTTTATTTTAATATCTTTCTATAAACGCATTCGAAACAATTCATAAATTTAAATTTATTTAACATAATATGTAAATATTATGTTAAATAGAGTTATAGTTGGAATTAGAATTGGAAATAAAATACAATGAATTAAATTTAATCGATGATGAATAATAATTTTATCATATGATGCAGATTACAGATAATACTTATATTTCAAATAATAATCAAAGTACTGTAGTTAAATTCGATATTATAATTTACAGCAGTATATGAAGAGGTTTATACATTTTTGAATATCGAATAATCTGATATTATTTAATCACGATAATAGGAAATTTAATTACATATTTAATTCCGTTTTCCTTATTTAACAGTTACAATAAATTAGTAATAACATTTCCTCAGTGGACTTTCTATTCTATAATGGATTTTTTTTCTTCCTCTTCAATACAGATTTTCAAGCTGTTTAATCTAAGTTATATTATCGCACTTTTGATTTTCAAATATAATTGAGTAGCGGCTAGAAAAACTTCGATAGAAAAAAATCTATAGTACGGATCAAATCCAATTACCGAATCAGTCAGCTTATGCAGAGAAGGGCATCATTATGTACAGTGGAAAATGTGATTATGCCATGTCGGTGTTTAAGAATTTTCTTAATACGTTGTGTTTAGATTATTACTTTTTCTAACCGTATGTAAATTTTTGTGTAAGTTTCTGTTTGTAGATTCTTTTTCCATACCATTCTAGCCATGATAACAATTTTCAGAAAGAACGATCGGTATTGTAACCATTTTGTCCATCCCCCGCTATTGATCTTTTATTTCTACACATAAATATATATATATCTAGCAAGTTTTGTTGTTATTATTTTTGCATTTTATGTGGTATTGATAATAAAAATAAAATAAATAATTGAATTTTATTATTTATGATGATTGAATAAAAAATAATTCGTATAATTGTTATAGATAAATAATGTTTAAAGGTAAAAAGTATTATTTTTTTTAGACTGCCATACCAGTAATCTTATAACTTCTGAATATTATATTTTGTAACATAATTGTACCTCTAGTAAAATTTATTTCTGTAGTAATTTGAAACTTCATAGTTTTAATTCTTAGAATCTTTAGTTAATGAGAATAGTGTTGAAATATTAAGTACGGAGAAATTTAAAGTGTTTTTCAGTAATAAACTTTCATCTCATATAAAGAACACTCATTCGAGGAAAAATGATTTACCGAGAAGATTAAAAATAAGAATAGGATTTATGTAATAAAGTGAACACGTTAGAAGAAAAATATTCTGTTACAAATAAATGTAAAAGAATATTTATAGAGATATTAAGAATGGATGAGATGCCGCCAGGATCAATATTTTCTTTTCTTTTATTTTCTTGTATATATATATATTGTTTTGACTAGCGCGATTTCACACTTTGTATGAAATATCATTAATAATAAATTATTTGTTTAGTTATGTACTTTAAAAAAAATAATTGTAAATGTATTTTAAACGTAAATATTCATAAAGATGCTTTTCTTCGTATGGCATTTTTATATTTTATTAATTTTATTTTTTTTGGAGATCTTATAATTAAATATTTATGTGAATTTAATTAGATTTTCTTTTATTTCGTTCGACTGAGGTTATTATTTCTTATTAAAATTTCATCGCAGTAGATCAATAGTCGGAAAGTTATAGGCTATAAATTATTTATAAGTTTAGAAAGAAATTGTTATGTCGAAAAAGGATGAGAAAAGAATAAAATATTTAAAAGAAAATTAAAGTTAAGTCGTATAGATTAGTGTTTTATAAATACGCCGAATGCTGTACTTATAAGAGATATTGATTTAAATTGATATAACCAATCATTGATATTCATATTCCAAAAAAGGTTTTTAGTATCATCTAGTGATAAATTTATGCCTCGGTTAAAAAGAAACTGCTATGACATTTCTGGCGATGACAGAAAGATGAGGCAGTTTGTGCACGTTGTCAACCAAGATGACAGAAAGATGAAAGATGCGATCAATAGCATTCACCGTTTATAGCGAGAAAGGTGG
>WUQG02401512.1:0-17510 GCA_011317285.2 Androctonus mauritanicus | reverse complement strand
GTTGTGGCCAAGTCTGCCATAACCAATACACGTTCTGAGCGTTTTGAAACGATCACAGACCGTTCTGAAACAGATCAAGGCATGTGTCTGTAGTATATAGTATGTAAGGCGGCCGGATGGCCGCGTGGTAACGTATTGACGTGCCACACAGGAGGACCCGGATCCGACATCTCCTGAAAATTTTTTAGCAGTTCTGAGCCTGGCCTGGCCATGGCCGTTCTTCACCAGCCGGTTTCCCACTACGGGTGTGGGTGCAACCCGTGGTTGGAACTGGCCCCGCCCCTTAGTAATCTCACTGATCGGAAAGGGGCGGAAAATAGCAAAAAAAAGTGCGCTCCATGTTACTAACAGTAGCAGAATTTCGCTATTGGTAACGGAATTTTGACCCAAATAGCGGTATACTGTCGATGGCAACTAATTCATGAAAAGGAGCAACATTTTGGACATGGGATTTCAATTATATGTATTTTTACATTACTTTTTTTTAAGTCATAAATGAAGTCTTTCCAAAAGTAAAATTTTAAAAGATTTCAACATTGAACGCAATCTAGCATTGTGCGACTAGATGTTTGGGTGTAACATATATATATATATATATTACTTCCCGAAATATATACGAACAAGATGTCAATACCCTAAATCTAATCGTAACAATAATACTTGTTTAGAACATACGCTTGATTTAAGAGAAGAGATAGTAATACTATATGTGCTGTACTTAATATTGTATTCTGGTTTTGATGCCATTATTGTCTATTGTCATTCGACAATAAGTGAAAAAAAGCTTATTACACTGCAATGTCATTGTGTTTCAATTGTGCAATGACATTGCACAATTTTGCAACTGTGCAATGTTATTGTGTTTCAATTGTCTCTTTCTTAGAGGAAATGGTATCGGAGCTCAAAAGTATGTGATTTATTTGAAAGATCTGAAATTTAAGCTCCTGTCTCTTCAATAAAAATATATAAATAAAATTCATTTTGTACTCATATTACACGTTATATAATCCATAGTTTTGGGAAATGAATTCAGTTTTTTATAGTCAGGTTGATTCTGGTAATGCTCAGTAGACGCCCATACTGTTTCTGTGTTCCGAATATTGCATATCAATTACCATCGTAAATTCACACTGTGCGATATTTTGTATTATATTAAAGGAAAGCATTATTTAATACATAAAAGTCACTGATGTAATCGGATGGATGGCTACATGGTTAAGTATTCACGTACCACCTGAATTGGTTTAATTTCCGAGTCTCATTCTTCTAGATATTTTTCAAGAAGTGTTCAGAACCGACTTGTCGAAGAATTCTGTATAGCCTTCAACTGACGACCGATATCACTAGGACCCATGATCGCAGCTCTCTAACCATTGATAAAATAGGCAGATGTTGGCTAGCCCATTTTCATTATCACATATCCAGGGGCCTTATTATTGCCTAGGCCGACAAGGGCCTGAGGCGGAAAATTTGTAAGGGTGGCGTATTTGCCAGAAATCATCTATCTATGCAAGGTTGAAGTACAATATTTCTTTTGTTTATTCGAGATAGTGAGGAAAGCAAATAAGCCTTCTGTAGATCCAAGCTAGAAAGAATATACTCTACTGTTCTCTGTTTCACAAAAGACGACACCGAAAATAAACACCAGAAACGTGTCTTTCCACCATTGAGATGGAGAAGCGATATTCCTGGAGATATTGTACAGTATTATGTTTCGTTGGTTCGTTTGTACACTTGTTGCAAATTGTTTAGCCGAATGGATATGTTCGGCATTAAAACGTGTAAAAAATATTTAAGGGCAAATCTTATTGATGAAAAATTAAATTCTCTCTCTCTTCTGATTATTGAAAAAAGATCTAATATCTTCACCAGATTATACATATCACTAGATTATACAGACATAATGAATTTACCAAATTGCAAACGTTTGATAGATGTACTTTAATAAATATATTAAAATAATTTTTCGAGCAAACGTTTTGATTTTGTTACGCAACTTGTCAAGCTTGAATTTTTCAGAAACCAGGGAAGGACGTGTCGAATGACGTCAGGAATATATACTGTTCTTGATATCGGATCCCCATTTTTTGGAGTTCGAGGTAAAAGTATCAGTGGCACAAAGCTGACTCAAATAAAGTAATTGCAATAGGATATCAAGCTAGACACTTCGATCATACTTTTACATGATGAACTTTTCCATCATTCGGATGATCTTTCACTAATTTAAGATTTCTCTTAGATATTCGATATTATGCACAGTTTCTTCCACTTAAACGCACGTACTGTAAGTATATTTTTTGCTCTCACTAACAAGTAAGACACATCAATTTTGTTCTTTTTTAGATTTTCTAAACTTGTAAAAAGTTTAAAATTTTGTTTAACATATCGATAACGAATATTGATCTAAATTTAGTGTAATAATTTTATATAATTTACATTTTATAAAAACTTATAGCGTGGTAGAGATATTTATTGCTTTATGAAATAAACGGATTTAATTATATTTAAAAAAGTTGACTGATTAAAATTATTTCGAAAATATCATTCATATTATATATGCAATATTCTGGTTAATAATTATTATAATTATTTATAAATATATAATGACGTTAATAAATTTTTTCCATCGATTCTCTCAGTTGAACATGATGTTTACACCTAAGTTTAAACACTATATAGTATATCTGCTATGAAATAACTCGTATTTATAAATCTATATAAGAAACACCGAGCGGAATCAACAGATTATAATTATCATTCGAGATAATAATTATACAAAAAATATATGCGGAAATACGCATTATTTTGTTCGTCTCTGGTCGCGCCGCCATGTTAATCGATTCATTATTTTTTTCCATTTACAATATAGATGTTAGTCTGAAACAATAACTTCTTTTATTTGATTCAAAAATTTAATTAACGAATTCCAGAATCAGGTTATTTAAAAATGCATATTTAAATATTATACAGTATACAGTACTAGTCATGTAAACAGACTTATCTCGCATCGTTGTAGCTGTAAATCGAGTCGTTGCCGAAAAGTACCCAGATGAGATTTAATAAAAGTACAGAATCTTAATTTACATATTTAATGTTTTATAAATACTGTTTTTTTTTCTAATAAATGTTAAATGATCTTTATGGCGGAATAATATAAATTAGTAGCGTATCCAGATATTTATCTTCGGGAGCGCAAAATTTTGTTGTTTGTTAATATAAAGAAAAAAAATTTATTTATTTTAGATGATTAAATATTATTAAAAATTACCTCTCTTCCTTTAATCACTTCAGAATTGGTATGTGTTATATGTATATACACCTTTGTAGTTGTGCCATCTTTCACAAGTTAAGAGATCTTTTCCGCGCTGAACTCTATACTTTTCTTCTGTTTCGAGAATTTCGGCAGATGAATAAATAATTTAATGGAAAAATAAAGATTTATGAGATAGCAAAATACACCATACGTAA
Source organism: Androctonus mauritanicus (assembly GCA_011317285.2). NCBI lineage: Eukaryota > Metazoa > Arthropoda > Arachnida > Scorpiones > Buthidae > Androctonus > Androctonus mauritanicus. The sequence continues at coordinate 14,042 of WUQG02401512.1, read as the reverse complement.
CGTTTTGATTCATAGAATTTGTTTAATACTATAGCTATACAAAAGTTTTCTGCCTGGCGATAATGGCGACCGAATCATATAAATGATGTCATGATCATAAGATTTTAAGTCATTTCTTAAGCAACAACAGGCTTGCGCAATGTTAAATCCACTCTTTTTTTTCTTAATTAAAGTTATTATTATTTCTCAAAATAAAATAAGATTTTTTTAATGCTAATTAGAACACGGACTTTTATTCAAAATTAAAGAAAAAAATGCAGATTCCCTATTTTCCCGTCCGATGATATACCAAGAGTGCATAGACTTATAGTCTAAACAGCGGAAAGATTTTTGGAATATCTAATTTTAATTTTTGTATAGCGTACACATATAATAGAGATGAAAAATGAAAAATTCAGTTGGTTTTTGAAAGTGAAAAACCAAACACTTTCAAAAACCAACTGAATTTTTCATTTTTCATCTCTATTATATTTTGTTATAGAGATTATAAAAATTTTATTTGTTCATGGAAATCTAACGCCAACATTTCTGCTAATTTTTAGAACAGATCTACGAAACGATAATGACAAATTATTTATCCTGAAATTTATTGAATATTTTTTTGTATAAAACAAGAACTGAATACAGATAACTATTGTATAGATATCTGGAAGATAATCATCATAACGGTATAACAATAACAATCGGATATATTTTATTTATAAAGCAGATAAATATTACAATGATAATTATTATAATTTATTATAAAAATTCATAAAATGCAATTATTTATAAATTTTATTTACAAAGACATATTTATTTTACTTAAACAATTCCATTAGAGTTACCATAAGTATATGGTTGTTATAGAAAGATCTGTTCACAAGATAAATTATTATCTAGCAGATAAATTAAATTAAATTAATTTATCTTTATTATTTTTTGTTTTCTTTTAACTTATTACTTTCAACTGCAGTTAGTTGCAACAATAACAATTTAAAGAGAAAATTAATCTCAGAAATTTTGATCAGAATTAATTGTTATTTCTTTACTGCTGTTATAATTTTTTATGGCAATAAAAGAAACTGCAAACTTAAATTTTGGATGAAATCAATAAAAATTTATAAGTAATAATAATATAAAACTTCGTATCTGTGCTACTGGTGATCTTACTGATATTGTGATATTTATGTATAATTTTTTCTAGTTTTTAAGGATTATACGAATGCTCATTACGTTATTTTGAATTTTATTAGGAAGTACTATAACTTTTAAATTTTCTTCGTCCTTTAGAAAATTAACTTTTATAAAAAAAGAAAAAAAAATATATCACAGTGGGAGTTTTTAATATCAAACATATAGAAATAGGATTAAAATGGCGATTAATTTCTTTATTTAAGACATAGAAATTAATTGTTATCTAATTAATTGATATAAAATTAACTAAAATAACTAAATAATTATTACACGAAAAAATCATAATCAAAAAGTAATATTAGAAAACCACGCATTTATCAGTTGTTTTCGAGTATTTTATCAATTTAACTGGGAAAATCCATTTAATAAACTAATAATGAACTGGGATTTTACCAAAGGAAGTTGGAAAGGATATATAAGAAGAGTGTCGAAAGTTACAGCGAGAATAATCATGAAAACCATACTCATAACGGTGGTTATACTTTTTTTTTGCATAACACTTTCCAAAGAACAATTCTTCTCGATATGCTGTAAGTATATTAATTCATTTATTAATTAAAAAATTAATTAATCAATAGTTTGCGTTTCATTTTAAGACTACAAACAAATTTTTAACATAAACATTTTTCTCATAGATTGTTAATAAAATTTAATAAATATTTTGTAAGATATAAGTTCTGTTATATAGAAAAATCGATACAATTATTTTTTTCCTTATAATATAAAATAATTTCTTTAATTATCTATATTTTCGTAGAAGTGCGAAAATAATGAGACTAAAACCTATCCGAAATATTAAAATATCGCAAAATAAACTGCATTTTCGAGGAGGTAGTTTATATAACCTAATAATTAAAATTAGGAAAAACTTCATTTGATCTCATTTAGAACGCTTTCGATCTCATTCAGATCCTCAACTAATGTATACTTATAAAGAATAGTTATTTATTTTTCAGCATAATCTTTTAATTTTCTATCTACAGCAATACTTTTCACACATTTGTAAAACCATTTAGAACTACCAAAGAGCGAATATACTGCTCAGGATGAATATATCAAAAACGTCAAGAGAGAACTGAAAATTTTCAAAATGAAATTCTCATTAGTACCGTATAAGCGATTCTTATTCTGGTATAAGTCATTTAGACTTGTTGAATTAGTTATAACTTTGTTAATGTGGTAATATTTAAGTCATAGCGCTTATTTTTGCGACTTCGTTTCAATGACTACTATATTCCCATCGATGAAAAATATTTAATATTAGATATCGCTGTAGCTGGCGGCGGCCACTTTTACAACCCAACACAGGCTGGCCAACACCGAAAAATTGATTTTAAAATATCGAATAACCGAAAGAAAAGTGCAGTAAATATAAATTCCCCGATTCGGAGTTTTGTTGATGATTACCATTAATAATTTTTGTTATTATACACGCATTTGTAGTTATTTCGTAACAATACTCTTCGATTTTATAAAGTTATTTAAAATTTTATTCCTTATTTTTGATATAGCCTACATATTTATAGATAGAAAGAGAAAGATTATTTTAAAAAAATATTATTTTCTGTACTCTACACACTCTTGAATATCAAAATGGGATTTTTAGGGATCAAAAGGAATGAATTATTTTTTAAATTTCATAATTATTAGTTTGATAACTTTCCTTCTTTAAAACTATTTTTTGATATTCGTTAGGCATATACCCTTATATACATATATTTCTAAGCGTGTTTAGCTGCTTATTTGCATACTTTTCTTTATATATGTGGAGCTAACATTCAAAAGAGACTTTGTAACTCAAATACAATTTTTGGTAATGATCAAAAAATGTGTTTCTCTCAAACTTTTTTGATTAAACAGTCTACTTTCAAAGACCATTATAACTAAGACAAACTCGCTTTTGGATGATTAAACTCAGCAGAGATCACGGTATGAACCACATAAATCGAAATCAGTATTTAATTCAAAATTTTCAATTTTTGGACAAAGTCTCTTTTGAATGATAGCTCCTCATATTGTTATTATAGGATAAAAATAATGTTTTAAAAGAATTGTTTTTGATAATTATAAAAAAAATCACGCTTTTTATTTAAATTGACTTTCAATTCACTTATGGACTTAAAAAAAATTTATAATAATGATCATTATATTGTTTTGATGCGAACATTTCTTTCTTCGATACAGTTGGTTCTAATGAAATTAAAGAAAAATTTTGGAACTGCACCACCAAGTTATATCCAGTGAGTAAATTATAATCAAATCCATATAATGCCTAAAAATTTTATAAAAATTTATCAAATGCTGTAAATTAGATCTCGGAATTTTTAAATGGCTACACCACGTAGTAATCCTAATTTTTGTGTGTTTTAAATTAATTTTTCTATATAAAGCTTATGCCAAAATTACTGAAATGTGGTTCGGAAGTTGGTCGACCTACTTACGTCGAAATGATGCGAATTTGGTGCGGACAAGATCAGTTAAATAATGAAAATCTTCAGACGGTAAGGAGAAATACTAACATTTGCGTAGATGATACCACATAGAAAAAAAATATTTATTAAATTTTTATTTTAGTATAAGACCTGCCTTCTTAACGAAATAGGATTAACAAACTTGGTAAGTTTTTTTTACGTATAGAAGACAAAATTTTAACGCCAGATGCGATTAAAAAAACTCAATTAATTTTTTTTTACATTATTCTAGTTATCTGCATCAGAAGAGGAAGAAATTCAAAGCAACTGCACCATCCAAACTTTAACAGACAGCAAATAGAATTTAAAAACATTAAACTGCTTATAATTTTAATGTTTTATAATATTTGTTTTGATTATATAGTTTGCACGATATAAAAGTTTAAAAATTAATAATAATTTCTCGAAAGTTATATTATAACCGAAATATTTTTGTTTTTAAACCACGAAATATTTTCATTTTAATATTTTATTTATGCATTAAGTAGAAAGAGCGTTTTAAATATTTCAATCGTAAGATAATTAAAAATGTAAATTAAAAAATTATTTTATGTTTCTGATGTTATTCCTCGATGTTTACTGTAACTGTAAAAATTCCAATAAATAAACGAAATAAAATATGTTTCGGTTGATAATTAAAAAAAAAAAAAAAAAATGCAAATATTTGATTAAAAAATCATAAAAAAATTTAATCGAATCAAAATAAACAAATTTCTCTATAATTTTATACCGATTCGTTTAACTATGTATTAAAGTAGTGATATTTATATAAATATAAATATAAAATTATTTTTATATTTAATTTTTTTTAACAAAGAGTATCATATATCAATTATTAAATATATTTCCCGAAATAAAAAGATTACACCGCTTTCGTTTCGGGATTAAGTTTCTGCATTAAAAATTTAAAAACATATACAGTTTATATCCACACGCTCGCACACCTACAGTACTTTAAATAAAAATTAACTTATTATTTAAATTATTAATTTTAATATTTCCGTATTATTAATTTTTTTCGACTGTTTTCGATAAGACCTGTTATTATGCGAATCTTACTAAAATTCCCTGTTTAATTATCCCTGAATTAATAAATCAGAGAAAAATATCATGGAAAACTTTTTATAACGTTTTTAATGATCTCGTATTCATACAACCAGTTATTATTAATATTTAATTTATTAAATTAAAATATTCAGTTTGGTTTATATAAATATCATACTTCGAAAGCGTATTTTAAATCTATAAAATTATCATATATATTATTAGTCAAAGGTAGCGGCTGGTTGGATGTCTCTTTTTTTTCGATTGAACTACTGTACCGATTTTTATAAATAGGGTATATTTAGACGGGTTTAATTTTTGAATGTCTGCCACAGTCGAAATTATTGGTTGTTATTAATAATTTAAAAATTAAAGAGTAAATTGTAGTTCCTTTAAAAAGACAGAATTGGCAGATGGTGCTGTAACATAATAATGGATGCCAATTTACCATGCTCTTAAGGATGTTAGGATTCCCTACACGAATTCGGAGGTGTTTTTCGTCGTTATTATACAGTATTATAAGATTAAATTACGAATTTATATTTCCACTCATTTATGCCAGCGGGTAATTTCTAGTTATTATTATTATTATTATTACGCTTGTTTTATGTTACAATTCCAAAGTTTAACCGAATAAAATTTATAAAAAAAAATCTCGTGTTATTATAATTCTTGTCCTTTTGGGTATGCGATGTAATAACAAACCAAATCAGTCGGAACGATGACATTACTAATACTGTTCATTATGCTAGCTCTCGTTTCTTCGTTGCATACATTAGATCCTGTTTTTTGCAGTAAGTATAATCTGACTTTTAATTATAATATATGAAGTACATAATTACGTAAAACATTTAATTTTGTTTTTACATGAAAACATATTCTATCTGAATTTTTTTTTCAGCTGAATCAGATTATAAAAATGCCAAATAAGGAAAATAATTTACGAATAAATTTAACAGCTTAAAAATTAAAGTACAATATATATACATATATAAATTGAAAATAATTTTGTTTAAATTTTTCAGATGATCATTTGAATAAAGTGTATAAAGAATATTATATGATTTGCTTGTCAGACAAATCTAAAGTAAAAAAAAAAAATATTTATTTAAAAATATTATATTTCTTTTTTTTATTTATTTAATGAATTTGGTTTTATTTTACATAATAAAGTCGTGGAATATTAAGAAAAATTGTCTGAAAAGAGTTGGGTTAGATAGTTTAGATGAATTTTCCAATTTTCTCTGCGGTTTTTTAACAGGCGTTTTATCTTACGAAGAAGAAATTAAAGTAAGCTATTAATTTTTTTTAAATAAAATTTATAGTTTATAATTATTTAGATAATTATAAATGCTTTTTATATGTATATAAAAAAATAAGCATTTATGTGAATCTATTATCAACTAGTAATAAATACAGTGGACTCTGGTACAACGCGGGGAATACGTTCCGCGTTATAGGAAATCGCGTAATACCAGATGATTTTGTGCAAATTTAAATTTGTCTCCGAGTTTCAGCCAAAATCTATGGTTCCAACCATCGATATATATATATATATATATATATATACAGTATATATATATATAGTCTATCGTTGCTTCCAGCACTGATCGCGTATGGCTAACATACGCGATCAGTGCTGATAGTTTCAAAAATTTTATTGTGTGCAGAGTATTAAGTAACTTGTTTTAAAGATTTCTTTTAATAAGTGGAAAAACAAAAACAGAATATAGATAATTAAATTAAAAAAAAAAAATATTATATCCAAGTAGACCCAGTATAATACGGACTTCGAAAATGCGGATTCGTATAACCCGACGGAAGAGTTGTCATGGAAACGAAATAAACATCGTTTGGTTTTTATTACATAATCAACTGATATTTAAGTAACGGATAAGTAATGTTAAAAAATTTTATCCTAGGCATTATACGGGACTATTTATAGCGTTGTATGAGTACTAGTCGCAATTTTTTCTTCGCGTTATACGAGAGTTTACTGTATTTGAATTTAACTCTGTTTCCAAAACAAGCAAATTGTTTGCTATGTTTGAAAATTTTTATTTTTAAGAAAGAGTCTTTAACAGAAATAACACACTGTATATAAATAATAATAATAATAATGTATATTTTGTTTACTAGTACAATGAATGTTTGGAAAACAATTTATTTGAGAAGGTATTTATATTATAAAATATTTCAATTTTGTTTTAAATATATTTTAATATAAAAAATATTTTTTACAATGTTTTACTTTTTGATAAAAGGTCGACGAGGAAGAAATTCAAGAATTAAATATAATTTGTTTTGGAGAAGCTTTAAAGGAGATCATTAAGAAAAACGAATCGGCGATATTTTTACCAGGTTAAATTATAAATTACCATTATTTTTTTCCTAATTTACTTTTAACAACTTGGAATGAATAAAGGTAAAATAATTTTAAGAGAACGACGAATATGGAATTAAATTTATAATATTTTCAACCGTATTTTTTAAATCAAATACATTCGATCGGCTATTTTGATTTAAGATGGAATATTTCAATTGTTAATTTAAATTAATTTTAATGAAAATTTATATGAATAATCCTGTATATCGAAATCTTTACCAACTATCTTTAAACATGGCGACGAATATGTAGTAAATGAAACAGTGGCGCAGCCAGAAGTGGTACAAGCAAACAATTGCACCCACGATATTTGTATTTGTTCTATGATTACATATAATTATTATTTATATAAAGAAATCATATTCAATAAAATATATAAGGCATAATTTTGTGTATTTTTTGCTTGGCAGTTTTTTTCAAACACCATTCAATATTTCTTAATTTTTTTTAGTCGCACCCTCTTTACTAAATTTCTGGCTGTGCCGTTGGAATGAAGGGAAGATAATATAGGCCTATCGAGAAAGATATTATAGAATCAATAATTTTAATTCTAATTATTTAATATCGTTGATATCTATTACGATTAAGAAAGAGGACGAGGTTTACTACTGAGGCCGTATAACATACTGCCTTATATCGCTTTCTTTTTAAAGTTTATAACGAAAATAGCCGTTTATGTATTTGATATAACTTTAATGCTTTAGAATTCCGATTAATCGAGAGTCTCCTTTAACCGGAATTCCTATTAACTTACTATAAAAAAATAAATCAACACCAGGTGAATTCATCTGATTTTTACAATAAAAGTCATTATATTCAATAAATAGATCTAATCTGAAAATACTGTGTACAAAATCGCTTTAATATATTCAGATCCAGTTTATTTAATAATAATAATAATAATAATAATAATTTACCAAGTTCCGTGTTATCCGAATTTCTCCCGGTCCACATTATCAGGGGAACTTCGGATAATCAATTGTTAAATATGGCAATAGGGATTCTACCCTATTTAACAATTGATAGCATTGATATTAACATTTCGTGAATGTAAATAAATCGAGGTACGTTCTAATTATTGTTATATAGTAAACTCCCTTATAACGCGTGGGATAAATTTTTTAACTTTACTTATAATATCCGTTGATGGTAATAAATACCAAACCATGTTTATTTCGTTTCTGTGACAACTTTAACAATTTTTTCGTCGGGTTATACGAATCCATGTTTTCGGAGTCCATATTATACGGGATCTACTTGTATATGATGTTTTTAAAATTTAGTTACCCGTATTCTGTACTTTCTTCCCTTTATTAAAGGAAACTTTCTTTGTATCCCTCGCGTTATAGGGAGTCCATTATAGTTATATGTATAGCGGCAGTAGTCGTTCTTCAATAACACAATTCTAGGAATTAAAGGATAAAAATGAACTAACATAGGCTTCTGTTATGTTTTTACAAGACCCGCCATCTTTAAGAAATAAATTAGATTTTTCTAACTGGAATTTTATCACTCGAATATGGTATCATTTGCCTCGTTGAAACTCGAGAAAAGGACACCAACGATTATTTTAATTACTTCGGCTATCAACGGCTATGAATTTATCTTATTGACACAACAGGAAGTGATATAATCGTGGCAATCTATATTGAATTAATTGACAATTTTTCTGAATTTTTTTATAGCTGTTTAATTTCGTCAGATGCATCATATTGTCATACGCGTCTATTAGTTTCCCCTTATTGTTGAAACAGATAAATATTATGTTACTGACAAGATAATTAATATTTGTAACCATTTCAATAATTTCCATCTATTAATTATAGGCGACTTTAATTTTCCAAATCTGAAATGGAATTCAAAGTTAATATATTATACGATGCTTTATACTGTTTGTCTTACTCGAGTAATTTTTTTTTCCTCATCAGGTGAAAATTTCCTTGATTTAATGTTCGTAAATATGTTTACCATGCTTTCATTTCCAAATATTACTCCTCTTTTTCGAAAGGTAATCATTCGATATTGGGGTTGGCTAATTGGGATCTGATCACTTCTCGTCTATTATCTTTCGATTGGTCGAACTTATACTCTTCTAAGATGGACATTCTGTACTCACACATAGGCCTATGTGATGTTATCAATGAATGTGCTTCTCTTTATAAAGTTCCAACTCAAATTGATGTTATTTCTTCTAAGAAATCAAAAAGAATTAACATTTTCAATTATGGCGTAATTTTGGAAAATCTCGTGACTTATATATACATTGTGAATTAAGGAAACAATATTTTAAATCTTATAATAAAGATAGGATAAAATATTTTTGGAAATTTTCTAATCAATTTAAGAATTTCAATTCAATTTATTCCGTTTTGGAAATATAGTACAATAGAACCCCGTTTATACGATTTTGAAGGGAGTTGATTAAAAATTATGTACAAGTGTTAACATTAAAATGAAACTTTTTATTTTAACTTTAAATGTTGAAAAAATACATGAAAACTTAAAATTTAAAAAAGTTAAAGTACATACTGTATTACGTATGTTTTCCCCGTACATTAAAACTTATGATTAAGAAATTTAATTAACCACGCTGGCAAAGACAGTTATTCTGGCATAAAGCGTATCCAAAAAACAAGCTACAATCGATTGCATAAAGCAATCGATTATAGCTTGTTTTTTGGATGTAATATTACATTCACAGATCGAGCCTTCATACACAACTACAGTATCTGTCTGCGATACTTATACTGTAGAATGAATTACAAATGTAAAATCAAAACTGAAACTTCTGAAGTGGAAGGAAGAGTCGGAGTCGGTAGAAGACTAGTGAGATAAGTTTTGGTTTTACTTTTGTATTCGTTCTATTCTATTCATTTTGTATTTGATAAGATAATGTAGTGTACAGTATAACAAATTGTTCCTTTGTCAGAAAGTTTGGCCAAAATTTCTTGGATTTTATGTATAAGTGCGACCAAACGAACTCTGAGAAATAAAAATAATAGCGTACAAATGCCAAAACGTATAAATGGAAAAGGTGAGAGTGGGATGATTTTTACACGCAAAATCAAAAGAGTGTACAATACACAACGAAAACGTAGAAGTGAGAAACGTAAAAACGGGGTTCTAATGTATTTCTTCAAAGTAAGACGAAAGCCTACTAGGTCATGAAATTATATCCACTTTCTAAAGATATAATCAATAATATTTTTATTACTAAAATTATCGATATTACTTCTACACCAACTTTTATTCCAAACATTCTTTTTACAACATCTGATGATGTTGGTACTAAAATCAATGAAAAATCATGCTAAAGATCCGTCTGCTATCCTTATTCTGTTTTACAAGAAAATTCTTCCTCCTATTATTAATCATATGGCTTATCTTTTTAATCTTATTCTTTGAAAGGTTTCATTTCATATCAATGAGCACAGTTCAAAGTAACTCCTATCTTAAAGAAAGGTAAAAACACAGCTGATTCTACATCTTAAAGTCCTCAAATAAATTTTGAAATTTTCGAAAAAACTTTTACTAAAAATTACTTATTTTGATTGTAAAACGTTATCCATCATAACCGACACTATTCAGTTAAAAACAGATCAACAGTTTTTAATCTTATCCAGTTTTTTAATTATGTTCTTGATTGTTTAAATCGGGGGTCGGCAAACTTTTTTGTAAAGGGCCAAATAGTAGATATTTTAGCTTCCACGGGCTAAGAGGCACACACTACATTTCTGTAGATAAGCCTACTTACATAACAAATACGAGAAGAATAGCGAAACATGTGATACTATAAACTCCGCCTAATTGTAATTGCGACTGCGTGGAATAACAATAGAGACCAATAAAAAGCTACAGGAGCGCCAAGTGCGATCTTTCTCGAAACTCCGCCATTCGGCTGTCAGCCGTTATAGCGGCTACTTTGAAATTTTAAAAAATTTGAAACTGTATCTATAAAAATCCATTCATAGCTGGTGGGCCGTACAAAAAGAGACGGCGGGTCGTAGTTTGCCGACTCCTTTTTTAAATAATAACCTACCAGTATATATAATACGGTAAAAGTGATTAATTGGTGATTATATATAATCGCCGGATATTATGCATAATCACTAATCATCTTGATAAATTTCACTAAATTTCTCACTTTTACCGACGATTTTATGTAATTCCCAAATGAAGTTGGTAAATTTGAGAAATATGCTAGAATTTCTCACCTTTACCGGCGATTATGTATAATTCCCAATTGAATTTGGTAGGTTTAATAAATATCGCTAAATATATTACTTTTAAAACGATTTTTGCTTAATTTCCAGAATGTAGTTCATAAATTTGATAAATATCATGAAATTTCCCACCTTTCCACCTTTTTGTGGTTTTAATTAATAATCTAATTATGCGGTTTACCAGTGCCGTGCCAAGCAATTCGGCCGCCTGTGTGCAAATGTTAATTAGCCGCCCCTATATATCGATTGTCACCCCTGTTCAATCAATAAAACAAAAATTAGAAAATTAATAGTCATAACTATACAACTTTAAATAATTCCATTAATTATTTTTTCAGTAATAACACATAACAATTATAACATAATATCTTGGAAATTATCATTAATAATATAGCACGTAACAGCCATAACATAAATGCAGAACATCTGGGAAATTGTAATAAATTACAAAATTTTTGTTGCACATAATCCGTTTTCTCCTCTTGCATGAACTATAATAAATCTAGTTCCTTTACTATAGTTTTCTAAAATCCGATTTGCTTCGTCACTTCGCCACCATTTTCCAGCAACGGTAGTTGTATGGACATACGTTTCGTCCAAATATATAATAGATTTATTTTCGCTTCTAATTTTTCTAATTTCTCGAAGATAACGGCGTCGTGCTGCAACAATTTCCGGTTTCTCTATTAGAATGCATCTGTTGCATTTGCATTTTTAAAATCGAAAACCAATTTCGTGAAGTTGCTTTCTTATAAATTCCCTTTTACTGTCAAATCTGCAGTCATTTTAATTTCACTAACCAACTTGGTCACGGTTGGAACTTCTTTCCGGTCACTATAATAATTGTGCACAATCCTTCGAAGCAGTGCTTTATCGAAATCGTCAAATAAAATTTTAGAATTTAAAATTTGCTTGGTTTTTATGGACGAGATAAAAGGGTTTTCTTTATCGATGTTCTTTCTTTTTTCAGCTCTTATTCGTTTTACATTTGATAAAGACATTCCAGTTGCTGCTGAAGTTCATTATACAACTTTATCCATATCAACAATTGACTGTTTTTTACTTTCTTCCTCGTCGAAGTAATCCGAAACATGACTTATAATTTGCTTCGAAACGGATGATAAATTTCTGCGTTTCATCCCATGCACAATCACTTCTAAAATGTGAAAAAAATTTCGCTACAAATAACCCTATAAGCAAAACATCTACCTATTTTAAACCAGTATTTCCAGTGCTATTTACTATTTAATATATGTGGCAAAACTTTTAAGTGACATGTGTGAAGTTTAGTGTTTAGCGGTAAACTCCTTCTCTCTCTGTTTTTGATAATAGGCTTTCGCAGTCAGGGCTCTGGATCTTACGGTTTGACTATACACTCTAACGCTAATAAGTGTTATGTCCGGTAAAGTTAAGTGCAAGAGTGTTTCAACAATTAAAAGAAAAGTATTACTGACTTTAGGTTCGGGTGATGGTCCAATGAAGTTAAGTACATCCAGATGGCTGAGATGACCACTATAGGAAGTCATAAAGATGAGGCAACCTTACAGCAGGACCGAATTCTGTGTCCCTACATCTCTTATTTCGTTTTATTAGTTTTTAATTTTATCTTTTATTGTGTTTTATGTTTTCGCGACATTCAGTTTGGCCGCCCCTCACTTTGGCCGCCCATGTGCGATGCACGCCTTGCACCTATGGCAGGCCCGGCCCTGACCAAAACACTTCATATATATCCTCAGTCATCAGATCTCAACCCAACTAGATATCTAAAATACTTATTGGACAAACATATTTTCTAATACTACATAGCATGCAAGATCATTTTGAAAGCTAAATTATAGGAGAAATAAAATAAAATAATTCTAGTAGAAACTTCAAAGATGGTTAATTTAATGAAAGAATGATTGCAGACAGTAATTAATCCAAACATTGATATCCAACAGAATTGTTTTTTATAAATGTTAGCAAATGTATGAAAACTTTTTGATGTGTATTTTCTGTTATAAAATGCAATTTCTTCTTTAATTTTGTATATTGTAATCAATATTTAAAAATTTTTGAATATGCATGGAATATATATAGATAATTGTAATACAGAAAATAAATATTATATATTGATGTTATTGATTTGAAAGTGTTGTTTGCAGACTTTTTTGAGCTACTTTATATAGGTATAGTACAAGTGCTGAAGAAGTATTTTCTTTTTTCAGGAGCAGAACTTTTTTATATTTTTATTTTATTTCTTTTTTTGCTGATGATGCATAAATTAGAAATTATATTATAAATTCTGTGTTTATATAAATATTTTAAATTATTACTATTAATTTATTCTATCAATATTGTTTTAGATCAGTGTTTCCCAAACTATATATCCTACGGAACACTGGTGTTCTGCAAAAAGTCAATAGGTGTTCCATAAAAAATTATGAAAATTAATATAAGCCTTATATAATTTTAAATGCTGTGCCAAGTTAAAACTGGAATCATTAGTTTATTTTACTATTTTCATGTATTTTATTTTACATAATTACACTTTGATAATAAATGTTTGTTTTTTTTTCTTAACTCTTATACAGCTAGTGCTTGACTTACAACCACGATCGGTTCCAACAGACCGGTCATAACACGATTTGGTCGTAAGTTGAGTAGACTATATGTACACTGTATGGTAATGTGAAATTATGTTATAAAAATCTTTAAGTCATATTTTATCATAATTTTCTTTCATTACTGTTATAAATCATA
>WUQG02401501.1:0-17511 GCA_011317285.2 Androctonus mauritanicus | reverse complement strand
CATCTAAATTTTCACAAATATCTTGTTTCGGTAATACTGTACTTGGCTTATTTTTTACATATGAGATGTTTTTGATGAGATTAAAAAAAAACTTGAGAATCGCTAACTTAGATTACGTTTCAATAGTATACTCTTGATTATTTATATATGCTGTCTATAGGAATCGCAAGAAAAAGACAACTGTTTTTGATTATGAACAGTAGTAACAGAATAAATATTCAGCTCATTAGAACAGTTTGCACTGAATGATCACACATTAATACTATATATAAGCAAATGATAACATTCCAACTACATTCTTGCCTTCAAAGGTTAGCTTTTGGACACGATTTTAGTTTGTTATTTGTATTATTTTACAGTTAGATTGATTAATATCAAGTAAAATCTGCATCCTAGCATCCTATCATTTATTCCATTTTGTTACAAGAAGCGCCAGTGACAATTTGGAAAAGTTTATATTTTCTTTCTTTCTTGGCTATTTAGCGGGACGTTATTCTTGTTTTCTTTCAAATGACGTTTGATGAAATTTGGCAGATTACACTTAACTTTCATCTTACCTGTTAATGATCACGCACTTACCAGTTTCACATAACATAAATTTTTTTTTCTAGTACCCTTCCCTATGGGATTATGCGAAAGCTGGTCCCCAAAGACGAATGTGCGAAATCCGGATTTGAAGACGAGGGAGCAAGGTCGCCGGGCGGTCCGGATCCCTGTAGGGCCCCACTGTAGGCTCCCAGTGACGGATGTGGACACCGCCGAGGCAGTCCCATTCCGTATAGAAGCGCATCAGCCGCGTTGGTCGCGTTTGTTGGCGTAACCATCCGCGTTGTGTCGCGTTGGTGGTTCCGAGCCCCTAGTGACGGATCTTAGAACCACCAACGCGAGGTGATCTCTTTAGTCTCCTTTTGCGACATGCGGGCTCAGATGATGAGCTTATTCTAACCCCTTATCCAGATAATATAAATCGTTATAAATTCTGTTTAAGTGACATTGTTTTGATTATTTTATTAATCAAATAATTAAGAATAAATTTGCATTTAAGTAAATATTAATTTATAAAATTAAGAAATCCCAATTATCCTTTTCTACAGCACTTTTCCTCTATTTAAAAAAATATCTTCAAAGACTTTTAATAACATTATACGTCAATTTTTTTTCTTTTTTACATTTTATTTAATATCATTTATTTTAAACAAAACGAAAAAATATCGATTCGACATTGCCTTAGCTTCAAAAATTAATTTAATGATATTATCAATGACGTAATGTTATTGTTACGTGTTCTTATTGCTAACGCATCTTTAACGGTCTTTTATTCTAATTTTATCTAACAAGTAAGAAGAAATTCAAATTATACACTACTGACAAAAAATGCATACGTGATCCGAACAATAGAAAGAATTTCTGAACACTAGGTAATTCATAACTCTGCCATTATGTAACTTGAATAATGAATAATGTTTTATAATTTACGTATTATTCTAGAAAATAATTAATATATAGCTTTCGACATATTAATTTAATTAAGTAATTAATAAAATATGTTGTAATTTTAATTCTATAATAAATTTGCGCATAATACTGTTTGAAATGTCGATTTTTCGCTATAAACTTTTCATTCATTACTTTTTTTTTACCTACTAAAAAATTTTAAGTAATAAAATTCGTTATTGTTGTTCTAGCTATTATTGAATCAATTAATTATCGCGTACTGTTCTATTTTAGTCGATCGTGTAGGTGTTACAGCATCTGATATTAGTAGTGTGTTTTAACAGTTACGAAACACTGTAGAAATCTACGATCTTTTGTGTTTCTGTGTCGAGTAAAATATTTAATCGGTGTTTATTTTTTTACTCAGGTTAATAAATAAAATAAAGTAAAAATGTTTTATTTAGGAAATTTGGATTGTTCTGAGTAATCGTCGTTTTGTGTCACGAAATATAGAGATAAGCGTTGTTTGGATGCACCTAGACATAGTTTTGTTGTTAGTGTGGTGTTGTAATGATGTGTTGTACCAAACATGCAATAAA
Source organism: Androctonus mauritanicus (assembly GCA_011317285.2). NCBI lineage: Eukaryota > Metazoa > Arthropoda > Arachnida > Scorpiones > Buthidae > Androctonus > Androctonus mauritanicus. The sequence continues at coordinate 15,478 of WUQG02401501.1, read as the reverse complement.
CTTGTGCGAATAGTAATAAAAGTAAAATCTTATCTTTTATTTTTACTACCAAATATAGATAGAATTCAATGTAGTTTTTTTTTTACGTTTTTACGCGAATTTACGTAACATTTTGTAAATTTTAATCCATTTTATGTTTTCGCAACTTTCACGAATTTGTATTTCTCGTTATTCGTAGCGACTTCTGAGAAAGTTTTTACGTTTCAGTTCCCAGAAATCAGAATTTCTTATTTCCAGCAATTGATTTCTTTTATCTCTCGGCGGTCACAAAAATTCGATCTAAAAATGCGATACAGTAAAATCTCGAGCATTCTTTATACTTTAATTCTTTTAAATTTAGAACGAAAAATTAAAAAAAAAATTATTGTTACTTAAGGTTTATTGATAAAACTGCATCGTCTTGAGAAAAACAAATTAAAAAATTAATATACGTCTTTAAAGTTTATCGGCAGGTTAAGTCTGGAGATCTAATTAAATTTATTTAGTAAAACAGCAATAATATTAAACAAAATGGCGGCAAATGATGGAAGTATAACGTGAAGAGTGACGTAACCAAAATAGCCAAAAAATATTTTTAAATAAAAGTGCGTATCTGAATAAGTTATCTTCGCTTGACATAATACTGTATGTCGTTACAACTATCAGGTCGTCCCAAAAGTGATGTTTTATTCATATTGTACTTGTTCAAACACGTCTGAGCTTGTCTAAACATGAATTTTTAAATTTTTCACAGCGTTGAAGTATGTTATTGATTTAAATTAGCTAGTGATTTATCTTTTATATCCTTCCAAAACTTAATGCTAAAAATGATATAACTTTTGGGATGATCTATATATTCTAAAGCAGGGGTGGCCAATTTTGGGCGATCGCTCGCGATGTCTTAACTTAGAAATCGATTAGTCTACGTGATAAATAGAGCACTAATTTAGGACCCTGGTTAGGGCGGCAATAAGGACTTTCTGTTTACATGGCATTAGACCGGACACATCTTTCTCACCCCACTTAGACTACGCTTATGACAACAAGTCGATCGCGACACATTTTTAGCATAAAAAGTAGATCTCGTGTACACAAAAGTTGGCCACCCCTGTTCTAAAGAATGCAGAAACTTGAATATTCCTGCAAATGATAGCCATATAATTCGAGATGGCAGTTCATGACGCCATTTTCTTCATTTTTTTAAATGTTTTAATCATGTTAATGTCGTCTTAAAATATCGATGCATTGATATCTTCCCGAAAACGAATGAATGCATCAAACATTATTTGTCCAGCAAGTCTATAAAATTGCATCGGCGTGTAAAGATGGCAATTATCATTTCCATTATCCTTAAATACAATATTATCCTGCATTATTTCTCAGATTTAATGCTTCCCTCGATTTAACGTATACTTATAAAAACGTAAGGTAGGAATTTTACTAAATTTAAGCAGTTTATTAGAGCCATTTGAGGAAACTGTTTATTTTAAAGATAATTAAATTCGATCGTTTGCATGCGTGTGTTCTTCTCTATTAAGTTATTCTTAAGAATATCTTTTAGCAATATTAAAGAAAAACGCAACTAAAAATGCAACTCGCAAGAAGAAAATATCGTTATTAAAAAACCAGACACGTTTGAATCTCATAGGATTTCATATATATATATTTTTTCTCGGTTATACCGTTTCGTGTAACAAGTTTATTGCTCTAAGATTCAAAATAGATTTTTAAAGGATAATGCGATTTATATAATATTATCTGTTGAAACGATGGAAATGGTTGTTACGCATTTATCAACGATACAGTACTGCATATATTTGCTTATCTGCTTTCGATAAAAGTGATTTTTATGGTTCACGCAAACTTATTTTTTTTTATGTAAACAGCAAAAGTTGTGTAACAAACCTAGCGAAGTTTCTAGTATAAATGCGTTTCTACAATATTGGAGAAATAAATTTAATCCTCTTACTCTGTTACAGGATTACCACACGCAAATAATCGAATGAGAATAATCAACACAATGAAGTAGATAAATATAACTTAGAATAACTTATTCTAGTTATAGATATTTTCAAATAATAATTTTCATGCGAAATATATTTAGTTAAAAATATTTTTACGCAAATTTTTCTACTGTGCGAGTTTCTACGATAGAATTATTTTTGCAGTTTTAATTATTAATCGCTGGTGGTTGTAGGAGTTTTCCAGTTGATTAATTTTTTTGTTGAGGTTGTCTCTCTATTTCTATTCATTGAAATGGCCGATAATTGGAAGAATAGCATCGTTTGTTGGAGATGTTTCGAGGAAATTTATGTCGCGTAAGAGTCATTGTTAACGAGTGAGCGATGCTGTTACAAGGAAGGATGTTTTGAATTGCTTTAGGTAAATCAGATGAATGTTCAGAGGAAGGGAAAAAAAGAGCAGCAGTAAATTACTGCCGATGTTAAGAATAATAAGTTTGTTTATGAGCAAGAAAATATTTAAATGCAAACTTAAATTCGTTAAAAGACAATTTTGCGAACGATTAATATAATAAATACTATAAAAGCTCTTTATACGGAGAAGAATAGCAACAATTTCAGATTATTACTCTGAATTGCGCTGGATTATTCTCTGTTTTTCTTAGAAATGAGAGAAAAAAAAAGACATTCACGCTGTTATGGAACATATTTGGAAAAAGAGATTTTTCCAGAACAGCTTGAAAACAAGCTGTTCTGGAAAAATGTCTTTTTCCAAATATGTTCCATTCCAACAGCTTGTTTTCAAGCTGTTTTCCAGAACAGCTTGAAAACAAGCTGTTCTGGAAAACAGCTTGAGTAAAGTAAGAGATTAATTTTTCCAGAACAGCTTGAAAACAAGCTGTTCTAGAAAAATTAATCTCTTACTTTACAAACATATTCGTTATTTTGAAATGGTTATAAACACGAGCGATTAATAGTGTCATTCTGAAAGTGGACTCGAATTAGGATATCTGATAGTTCAGTTCATATCTCCATAAGAAGAAATTTAAAAATTTTAAACGTTAGCCATTTTTAAATGGATGAAGTTCAGAATTGAAAGATGCGGTATCGAAACCATTTTCAACAGAATTTCGTAAAAATCTGTTAGTCAGATCAAAATTATTAATAGGAAACGTAGCTACCTGAACATCTTGAGCTTATAAACTTCATTTTCTTTCGGAAATCAGTCAAAAATTGAAGGAAGCTTTCAAGATTTAACACATTTTGTAGACTTGGCAAGATACTTTATTAATTTAAATACATTTTCGGTCACAAACTAATTTCAACAAAATTATTTTCTTGTATAAGTTACCTGTAAATATTTTAATATAATGACTATACTTAACTGATTAAATATTCATGTGTTGATAATGTATTGAAGAGTTACAAGCTAGAGTGACTAACGTTACTTTTAGTCGAGTTATTTTTGGAATTTGTTTACTGTCTAACGAATTGTTAGAAAATAACACAGGTCGATAAATAAGGTTGATATCGTTTCATTCAAAAGAGCCGAATGTAATAACTAACATCAAATTTTATCTCTGCCATTTAACATCTAATTTAAATAAATTTATAACGCAGTATCACTAACATCGTTTAAATTTAATTAAGGTATTATCGTAATCATAAAACAATGTGGTATTATATATTAATTTGTAATAAAAAAATATAATTGTTAGAATTCTTTCTTGGATATTATCATGATGTAACGCATTTTTTTGTCTTTTTTTTTGTGAATTTAAAATGTTATTGGCATTCTTTAGCTATTTTCGGTATCGAAATTGCTTTACTCATTTCGATTTTAGGAAAAATTCAAATTTTAACTTTCTAGACATCCTATCAGAATTTTTGTTGAATTCACTTCCATTCCTTAACGATAACTACAAACGTAATTTTGTTGTTTAGTGTTAAAAAGCTGTTATAAAGTTTTGCAAGCGGAGAATTAAAATAAATTTAAATACGAAAATGGTACCTAGATAACTATCTTAAAAATTTTTTCAGTTATTTTTGTGTGATTTATATTATTAAAAAAAAAAATTAACTTTTCTTTACTTCTTATAATTTTCCAGTTGGAAATATAGAATAAAAATTTCTCTTAGAAACACAGCACTTCCGTATCAGAGGTTATAACAAAAGTCACATCATGCCGAAAACACATCTATGACGAAAAAATGATGCATTTTTTTTAGCTTGTATGGCTACTGTGTAGTATAGAGGCTACTGTGTAGTATAGAAGCTACTGTGTGTAACAAGCTGTACTGTGTAGTATACAAGCTACTGTGTGTAACAAGCTGTACTGTGTAGTATACAAGCTACTGTGTTACACACATTAGCTTGTATACTACACAGTAGCCATACAAGCTAAAAAAATGCATCATTTTTTTACACAGTACACAGTAGCTTGTATGGCTACTGTGTTACATATCAAATACTGCTGTAAAGTTAATTATGGTATTAAACATCACTGTGATGCCAACATAGTTTTTATGCTTCAAACAGACAAATTCAAATAGTTTCGCCTATCTGTATAACCTGAATTTATATAAATTTAATTTTATAATATGTTATAATTCTGTTATGGTACTCTGTTTACCTATAATAAATTATTTATGATATCTAACTGGAAAAATAAAATCAAAATTTCTCCAGAAAGAGTGCATATATGATATTAAAAAAGGAAAAAACAAACTTTAGATGTTTTCAAAGTTTATCCAATATTAATAAAAATTTCTAAAGCAATTTTGCATATTAAGTTCTAAGTGTTAATTAACTAAATTATACTTCATAATTAATGAATATTTTTAAGTTATTTTAAAAGATTAGGACCGCTTTCGATAAAACAGTGTCATGTAAAATTTTCGCCATTTATATATATAAACTTGTCTAAATTTTTATATATAAATTAATTTTACCTTTCAAAAAATTTTTCTTGATATTCCGTCACGATTTGCTACAGCATTTTTTCTTCTATCATTTTTAATCGTTATAAAAATTATTTTACTCCCGAACTGCAATATACTTCTTGTTTTTTTCTTTTACATTATTCTAGTAATTGAATTCTTGCCTTTCTTTTTATCTTATTGAAGTCGTATTCAATCGAAAATTGATTCTAATGGCAGGAAAAAATAGGACGAACTGTTGAATAAAACAGAAAAAAAAAAGTTAGAAGATTAATGAAATGTCAGATTGGAAAGATAACATAAAAGTAGATCATTCTGGTATCAATGATAACTATCGTTTATATGCGAGCCAGTGAATCCAGAAGAGTAAAAGGAAATTACGAAGAGAGAGAGAAGATTGTAAAAATGTCTTTATTTTTGTTTTTAGAATATAGATGATGATAATAATAATAATAGCAACCAGAAGAAATAGAGAAACGATCACGTATGTTTTCAGTGCAGTGTCTAAATATTTGTATAATAAGGAAATGTAGCATAAAAATATATAATACATTTCTCGTCGTTTGATATCTCATCAGTTGGCCATGTCAAGATAGATAAACATGATTTTTACATACAAAACCAAAAAAACACGTTTATACATAAATATCTACATTCAGGAAACCGAAAAACATATATTTATAATATATATACATATACAAACTCTAACAAACACCATAAAAATAAAAAGACAGTAAGAAAATTCTGTACACTCTTAACAAAAAGAAAATAGAAACTCTATTCTCTTTCTGAAATTCCTTATTTTTTATAGACAAAACAGCTAACAAATAAATTGTTCGAAAGTTTAATAAATAATTTTTAACGATGATATCCGTTCATCCTCGAGTATAAAGCTTCGTGACTCTTTCGTGTTAGAGACTTTAAAGTTATCGTTATCCTTAGGAATAACAAGTAGAGTAAGAGAACTTAACATTAAATGTTTTCAATTAGTTATCTTCGTATTATACACCATTAAAACGAAACTTGATATTCCTGAGGTTAAAGATAAGTTATACAATATACACTTTCCCATTTATAGAAGAAATGCTCCTTAGAAAAAAAAGCGAGAGTGTATTTTTCTATAAATCTCTATGTTATTTATCTAATTTTTCTAACTTAGTTTAAAGAGAGAAAATTTCAAAAAATATCTCCGTAACTAACATAATTCGGAAAAAGTTCCTATTTTTTGCAATTGCAAAAAAACCTAAATAATAAAATTATTTTTAAAGATTTTTTTTCCCCATTACGTTAATCGCAATAATAGAAAATTTACATTATCTCAGTTCTGCGGTTTCACTCCTGCAAATCCATTTTTACTGTTTTTATTATATATAATTTTTATCTTCGAAAATATCCATTAAAAAAGAAACGTAGACGGATTACATTATTCTAAATGTTTCTATTGAATGGAAATGTGTTAAGGATGGTTAGTATTAGGTCAGTAAGGCCACTGGTAGTAACTCATAAGGTGAAAAATATGAATAAGACTCAATTGTATCACTTAGTGGAGCGAAGAATTTTTTTTTTTTTTTTTCCTAGAAGAACTCCACTGTTTAGAAAAAGAGAAAAGCATCCCTGTTAGATTTTCTAAAATAAAAAGTCAGATCGTTTTTATTTTGGAAATCTGCAAATTGAGCAGTTTAGCTGACTGGATATATCAGCTATTTTAGCTATAAACTACTATTTTTTAAAACTAAATTTTTAAATGGGAAAGAAGTTGCGTTTTAAATTTCAGCCTTTCGCCTGAAAATCTAAAATTGGGCATTGAACCTCGGTTTTTTTACTTTTTTCTTTCTGTAACGAAACAATTCTTGTATTTTATAGCACCAAACGGATAATAGCAACTTCATAGCTATCTTTTCACCTTCTTAGAAGACCTTTTGTTATTATTTGGATTTCACATTTGTTTGTTTTTTTTTTTAAGAATAAATGCAGGCTTTATAACTGGACAACATTTTGGCACTGAATGCATTTTTTTTTTTTTTTACAATACGAAATTCGTGATTTGAAGAAGTGTCCTATAGAAGCCAGAATGTTTCATACAACTGTTCCTTCTTGAGTGATTTTCATTCCTATTTCTTGGTCTAGAGAATCTGCGCTGTGCAAAGTACCATTTCCTCGATTGGATTCTCCTTCGCTCGCCTTATGCATGGCTTCTAACATAAGAGATTTCCTTCTTTCTTGTCGAAGCTTCGTTGGAGATTTAATTCTTATGGAACCTCGAGTCAAAAAGATTTTCTTACTCGATATTGGACTTGGCCTAATTAAAAATCTTCAAAAGAAGATTAAAAATGTATTATTCTCGTTACTGTGTTAGATTTCTGTATAGATCAAACGGATTATTGGTAAGCTGTATACTTACATTATATCTCCTTCTTCCAGTTTCAAGTCACAACTCGGATTAATGATAACGTATGAAAGACTGTTTCGTTTCTCGGAAACGTCGTCTGAAAGATAACAATAAGAATTCAAACTCTTTATAAACACTAAATCATTTTGTGCTTTTATAAGCTATACAACCATAATCTTCTGTAGGCAAACAAAGATCCTGCATCCTATTCTTCACCAGATTGCTAATTTCTTGTCTTTCTATGTCCGTTTTAACAGCAGTTTGATCGTCGTGGTCTAAATCTAATGATATTTGCTGTAAACAAGCAAAAATATGATTTTTTAATTTTATATTAATATATTTAATAGATAAAATGGTTATTTCTACTCAAATTATTTGATATTCTTCATGTAGATATAATATTTTCTTTACTTGAAATTTCTAATTACGTATTTTTGTGGAAAAAAAACTTACTGACGATGTTTCTGTGCTATTGGAAGATTGTACCCGATATATTCCAATTGGTACTTCACACGTAGAAGAACATAATTTTTGATACAATCTACCGTAAGTTCTTATCCACAAATCGTCTTTAGTGATTCTCAACTGAAAATTTAATTAAAATTTATAAAATATATCATAAATTATATAAAATGGATGATTTGATTCAATATTTTTTTAGTTATTAAAAAATATGTTTAAGAATCTTTCTACCGAGGATAAAAATCCAGATCCAGGAGCTTGATCTACACCCAAAAGCAATCTGAGGAAAGTGATCATATATTCCTTTACAAAAGCCTGAAAACATATCAAAAATACATTAAAAACGATTTTTAGATATTATTCTATACTTCTGGTACAGTGGCATTACCTGATAGAGTAAGGTATCTAACATACTAGCGCTAAAAACGGCTCCAGCAGCGAAAGGTAAACGAAACATGTAAGATATGTGGGACCCACGTTCTCGTTCTCTCTAGAGAAATACAAACAAAATTATTCTCTCGCATATGCACTGAACCATAAATAAACGAAATGCATTGAAGGCAATTTACCTTTTCCATTTTTGAAAGATGTAAAGCGTAAGCGTCGTGCGCTCGAAATTGCATAAACCTCATATTACTCGACTGACTTAACTCCGTTATTATCCTAACACTCGGAAACAGTCTAAAAAAATTTATCATATTTATATTAACTCAGAAAGTGAGCCAAACGAATTAATTTTTTTTTTAACATTTCAAATGAAACTCTTACTTAAACATGGTTTGCACTGCAACAATAGTGTTACAGTCGGCCAGATAATCCTCTTCTGCCGAATTTGAGGATTCTTTATTTACCACAACAACGCTGTCTGCCAAATTAATTCCCGCCCTTAATAAATCATCCAAACTGAAAATAAAAATTATATTATCAGTAAAAAAAGGATTTAAAAATAGATATTAGTCATAAATTAAAAGCTATTACTCGTCAATGGATCCTGGCATCCAATATACTAAAGGGAACCAAGAAACAGCATCTAGGAAAGCTGGATGAGGTCTAAAACAATAAGGGCAATAAAATTACTTATTGTCAAAAATATTAACTCATTATTTATATAAAAAAAATGTTACTTCTTTTCTAATAACAACACTATTGGACGTAAAGACACTGGACTGTGAAAGTGAGCTCTTAATGGAATAATAAAATTATAAATTCCGTTACTGGCATAATCTGCTGCTAAAATAATACATCTATTTGGCCAGTTGTATCCTTTAGCGTTTCGAAACGTACAGTGTACGCAATCCTAAATCATAAAGTAATGCTTTGTATATTTAATTGCATAAAAATATGTCTAAAATAAAGTAAACCATAAACATACTTGTGCTAATTGTAAACAACACTGCGGCTTTTTTTCCTTCAATAAGTAACATAATGTGGGGCTGACTCCTATATAGGATGCTACGGGTGGAAAACCTTTAACAATCCTGTAAGAAAAATGGGAATAAGAAACTTATTTTGCTTGATACGTTCTTTATAAAATATTAATACGTACTCGCACGCTTCCGCGGGGGTGCTCCAAGGTATATCGAGATATTTCTCTTCTTCGGCTTCTAACGCTGCTTGATTACCATCTACTTCCGTTTTTGGAGTTTCTCCTGGAGCTATAATGGTAGGAACGGGAGCTATAGTAGATCTCTTTAATACGTCATCGGCAGAGACATATAAAGGAGATCCATCAACCGAAGGAACCTGAAGACGTAATCCGAATCGCTTCCTCGTTAGAGAAAATGGTACTTTCTTCTCAGAATCGATCAATTCTACTCCTCCGTCTATTCAATAAAATAATAATTATAAAGCGAATTGTATAAGATAGGGAGATGATTGGCATAATTTATGCATGCCTTTCTTAGTCTTCTCATCCATTCCTAAAATGTCATCAACGTCGTTTTCTGTGTTGCTTTTGTCGTCCTCTTCGCTAGTTGCTGGCAAGAAGGCGCTATTCTCTTCTTTAGTGATGTTCATATAGAAACATATATCAGATGATTTCATGATGTATGAAGGTCCAGGATTTAGCATAATTGGCCACGTTCCAGCAACGTCGCTCTGAACACCTACTAAAGCAACTCCGTATCTATAAGGAACCAAAAATTGTTTTTAATATTTAATATATTCTAACAGATTTTTAATATTTTTGAAAACTAACTTGCGATGTGAATGGAAGGACGCATAAGTAAAGCTCTTTCCCTCATATTCGCCAAAAAATCGACTATCACCGAGACTAATGTGATAAATTTCGTTTCCAGAACATTTACCATAAAGTCTGTGCCATTCCTCTCCAGATGTTTGACCTTCTCTATAGAAAATATTATCAAATGGTGAAATATTTGTGTTTTAAATGTTAATTATTTTATCGAATGATACTTACTGACCGCGTGAAGTGTGTAACAATAATGTGACAAAGGTTGATGTCCCGGGACAGAGGCAATTGTTGGCTAACAAGGCATATTTAAATTCGTCTTCACAAACTACATGTTCTTTAATTTAAAAAAAAAAAAAAATTATACGTTCGTACTTTTGCTCACGAATTTTTCTTGTAAAAATTTTTAAAACTGTTGTTACTTACCTGCAAATGCCACGTGTATTTTATTCTCCGGACGGAATATTTGTACATACTGTGGTACGTTAGGTGCAAAATCTCGTACAGCCCAAGATCTCAGAATAGTATGTTCGTCCTTAAAAATGTTATTAAAATAGTTGACAAATGTGCAACATTAGTTACAACAAAATAATATTGCATTATCTATATCCATACCGCTGCACTTCGATCTGCATAATTTCTTGCAGCCAATATAAAACATGCTTCGGCAGCATTCATCCTGAACACGTATATGATCCATTTTTAAAAATAATATTAAAAAATTCTTATAAATATCTTCATAAATAAATAAACATATACCTCGCTCTCGTCAGATCAGTATCTTTCAATGCAGATCCCTGTAAATAAATAACTCTCTGCGCCCACATTGGTACTTGAAGAATCATCTTCATAGTTGAGTCTAATTCGCAAGGAGAGAGCAATACAACGTAAAAGTCCTATAAAAATAATAACTTTTATTGTTATCACCAAACTAAAAAAAGTTTTTTAAATCGTCTCAAAAATTAAACTCACTTGAAGTAGAGGATGAGCGTAAAACTCGTTCAAAAAGTCCATCACAGTATCAGCCCTGAGAGTTGTACTACATACTACGACATGTTTTTCATTTTGAGCCCTATGCATGCTGTAATTACCACCTAACTTTTGTCGTTCCATCCAAGTAAAAGCCAATTGTTCGAACTATAACAAGATGATAATTTTTAAATAATGCAGCTTCAGACGCCAGTGTAACAACCAAACAATTCTAATTTTGTTAATTTTAAGAAGACAAAATACTGAAATCGTGTACTAGCAATAACTTAAAATAATTTACAGAAATTGCATAAATATTGTTACGATTGCAAGTTTCGTCTCTTGAAAAATTAACAAATTGGAGTTGTCTACTTTTTGTGCTGAAGTCTTCGATTATTATTATAATTACTTGATAAGGTTTTTATATCGATAGAAGTCAAAGAAACTTACTTGAGTTGGAAGGACAATGAGAGCCACGCAGATCATGACAACCATGAAAAGTTGAGATGGCCAGTTGTCAGGTCTCACATCGCCATATCCTACTGTAGAAAAAGTGACCACGACGAAGTAGAGGCTTGCAAACAGGTCAACGTGATCTTTTCCTGCTCTTTGAGAATGCTGAAAACCGCACACACTGCAAGTATTCTCTATTAAGAAAATTCCTTGTGCAAACCAACAAAAATTCACACTCTATATCTCTCTTACCTTGTAAATATTAGGCACATCAGGGTAACAGTTAATATCATTAATCTCTGGGAAAGTGCAGACTGTGATCTTTGCATAGCTCGATGGAGATCATTCTATTGAGATAAACAATATCTTCTGAAAAATTCTAAGCGATAATTACGAACGTATTCTGTTTTTTTTTTTTTTTATCAAATAAATCAAAGTAGAACACCGAATTAAGTGCAAGAAAATTTAAACTTACAAACATGTTCTCGAGAGCAAATTTTGCTAACCAGCAATTTAGGAATCCTGGTATGAACAAATTCCTTAGTGGAGGATAGCATAACTTAAAAAATTAATATAAACGTTTCATTGCTGTCTAGTTTATTATCGATTAATTTATATATTTCCATGACGAAAACTACTTACTGTAACTACAAAAGGTACATTGTTCACCAGTTCCAATATGAAATTCCATGATAAAAACTGCTGCCAAATGTTACCCTTAAAAATGGATAATTAATCAATCATTTTTTCTTGTAGAAAGATGAGGTTAAAAGTACGAAAAACGTTAAAATGTAAAATAAACTATTAATTAAGATATCGTATAGTAAAACTTATTTTTTACTTTATATCCTAAGTATGCTAATAGTAAGGCCTCGGATAGACATATAAATGAGAGTGCAACCTGCAATAAAATATTTTAATTAACTGAGTTTAATTAAACGATGGCAATAAACGACTTCTTTAATTAAAAAAATAGAACATAAAAAAAGTAGACTTACTTGAATACCCCAAAGAGGTAAAGGACGATCCACCCAAAGTATGCCATCCCTAAATATTATAATGAGGATAATTAAGATATTTAAATTAAGACTTCATTGCATTTTTCATCACCGTAATTAATTTTTATTAATATACGTTAAAACTAAATAAATATTTATAGAGATATTATGAAGGAATTCACGTACTAATGATATACATATATAATTTGATCGAATACAGTAAAGTAAATAAATTACATGCAAGTAATTATTGCATCTAAATCTTCTTAAGTGCACGTTTAAGTTTAAAATTTACCAATTGATATGTTCTGGTTTTATAGAAGAAGTTTGGATGTTTGGTTCTGTTGGTGCGATTTCGCTTCTGTTTTTGGGTGTGCAGCCAAAACTACACGTAAAAAAAAAACGAGTATGAGATAAAGTCAATCAATATACTAACCTCTACCACTCCATTGACAATGCGTTCGATCGGGATCAGTTATATTCAGTTAACGCACGCGATCACTGATTAAATTATCTAATATAACTAATCACGTTGAACACTTATATCGATCGAGTGGTAGATTATTAGTATCGCATACGACAAAAGTTACTAATTTATATTATTAAAAATTCGAGAAAAATTCTAACCATGCTGCGTGTTGTGGTCCACTATCCAAAATGACTCGAATGACATACAGAACACATAAAAGCAATTTAATTATCAGGTTAAATATTCTTATCCTCAAACCTGAAATAAAAGAAAAATAAAATTACTTAGGAAGAAAAATGACTTTTATTCCTATAGTAGTATCAATTTTTCTTCAATATAATCTTCTAAAAATTCCGACATTTATGATGAAGAAGTATACAAGATTTTTTTATCCATTCGTACAGTGCAGAGTTACGTAAATTGTAAGATTTTTCATAGTGGAGAATATTTTTTATCGAGATTATTTTCTATTTCTATTCATATTATTACTAAAATGTGCGTATTTTTATGCAATAATATTTCTTTTGTTGGATGAAAGATAGAAATTCTGTCTGCATTCAATGCAAACCATTCAAAAGAGCGTCTAGCAAAGTCAATTATCATCTGTTAGATCAAAATCTGAAGAAGAAGCATCACCCGATAAGTAACGTGATATGAAAGAAAACATAAAGAATCCAAAGAAGAGCAGAGAGCTTTACATAAGTAATGCTCAAATCGAATGATAATTGTGAATTTTTCAGTTATAACCATAACAATATTGAACAAAATTCAGTTACGCAACTGAACGATAACTGATTAATTGAGCAAAAACGAAAGAATTTAATAAGAAAGCAATCATTTTAAAGTACACGTAAGATATATTAGTAACATAGCAACACGACAAAAATCACGTATACGAACTTTTCAACATAATTTGAAAATTCGTAATATCAGAACGAAGATAATTATCACAAACAAAAATTTATTCTAATTAATTTATGTTTTAACTAAAAAATTTCGAAAATATTGCGAAATGTTAGCAATTAATAGTCTTACAAGTTTCAACTGTTAACGAGAATTATTATTAAGAAATTTTAAAACCCTTGGCAGTATCCGTCATTTGAACAATACGTAAAGAAGTTTCAATAATGTTTAACACTCCAGAAAAACAAACAAAATGCAATTTCCTGGTGGAACGGTACGTATCGATCTGTCGAGAATCAGACATTTGATATAAGTTTAAATATACTTGTAATTGCGAACGGTGACAGGCTGAGCTATTATTTTATGTATCCATCCGAAAATAATTGGCAAGAGAATAATAAATCACACTTTCTACTCTTTTAAATTTATCTCATTTGTTTAAAACACTTTTAACTAAAAATAAATTTTAACGTTTGTTTCAGAGCATAAATCGCGATACCTGAAGAATACGCAGAGCCAGTTTTATGAGGTATTTTTACCACACGAATTTTTTCCTCCGTACTTAAATTTTAAAGTGGTTTCTTGGATGCACCAACAAAATTTCCGTGAAGGTTCGTACGAGTATTTTGTTCTAACTTGAAGCAGGGCGGAAACATAAGTTTATTTGTTGCAATTGAGATAAAGAACGATCGATAGTATGTCTGTCGACTTACAGAAATGCCTACAATCGAGCTTTTATGATGGTAATCAACTAGAAGATTGTTAATATCTGCTGAGAGATAAATTCTGATGATTGCCTCTTCTGTCCACTTATAATAATTGGTAATAGATAAAAGAAGCAATTTTTCGGTGTTTCCAGACTGTTTGCATTCTTACGCTGTATGCTTTCGTTGGCAGTAAATATTGTTAGTAACACGAATGGATTGTGTTCAATACTTGTGCGATAATTCCTCGCGATTTTTAAAGAAAATTGCTTTTCATACAACTTAACATTAATCATGTTAAAAAATTTATTGGACTCATACAAGATATTGTTTACTGTTTCTAGATTATCGACAAAATGATACGTTCAGCGAGAAAGATATCTGTGATGAATCAAAAAATTCATTTCTTCTACTCGATGCCGTCTAATCGATTATTATTGTCATTGTTATTATTTTAAACAAATTGTTGGCAAAGTTAACGATTGTTTCCGATTCAAAAATGTGCAAAAAACGCGTTATATTTCATTTATTAATAAACAGAATTTTGTGTCTGACAAGAAATTATTACTATAGTAACACGGAGATCATTATTCACAGATAATGTTTGTTAACTTGGCATTTAAAGTATAAATGCAATTCTAGAAATGTACTTTATATATATATATAGTTTGAATTATGTATATATAAGGTGCAATTAATCTGCATTCCTATCGTGATAACTTATTCTTGAGAATTATTTCTGTAAACTCGGTGGAGAATTACGGAGAAGAAAAATAATTATTCATACTCTGTCACATTTTTAAATTATTTATTAATCCTTCTCGGAATAATAAAAGACAATTAAACATTAAAAAAAAAATAAATTTTTGAAAGTTTTATTAGTTTTTTTTTAAACGTGTCATTAATTTACTGTGACAATTTAAATGTTGAGGAATTATTCACGTTTTCGGATGTTTCAAACGTGAAGAAAAAGTGGTAATTATTGTTTTGAGAATACAGTAAAACTTCGATCTAACGTTTTCCAAGGGGACGGCGAAAAAACACGTTAGATTGAGGAAAAC
>WUQG02401500.1:0-44382 GCA_011317285.2 Androctonus mauritanicus | reverse complement strand
TATAAACGCAATTAATTATATCTTATCATCGAGGTTAGTTGCTGAAATTTTGCTATCGTCAGTGTGATGACAATACTACCATTTGGCAATAAAATATGGGAAATGACGATACTATCTTTTTTGCACACTATTTGTTCTCTTTCACATTCCAGATATGGTGCGGGTCTAATCAGTGAAAGAGGAAGAAAGAAGCGGGATTCCAAACAGCAACATCTTTATCTGTCTTCTTTTGTCGACATGTCATCCACTTGACGCCAAAACGCCTAGACCCCTATTAGATAGCCTGGATTTACGAGAATTGCAGGGTTATCGAAAGCAGAAGTGACTTTTAGGAATATCAATCTTATTACTTTTGTCTTTACAAACGAAAGTTTTAAAGACAAAGCATCAGATAAACACCAAAAAAATTACTTGTTTTTTATTCTCGAAGAATAGAAGACCATTATAACGTATATATAGATTCACCTATTTTTATATCTAAAGAAAATATTGTTATAAGTATTTTTTAAGCTTTAAATTTTTAAAATTAAATCTTTTCCGACCAGAAAAATAAGTTTTGACATTTTATTGTCGAACTACGACTTTTTATTTTTTTTCTACTGCGTCTTAGTTATCAATAAAAATCGGAATTGAAGAATATCGCAGAGAGAGAAGAACAGATTATTGTGAAAAAGAGATTTTTTTCTTTTTTTTTTACCATATGTGACCTCACTTTTAAATGATGCTTTGATCAAATATAAATTGAAAAAAAATTTTTTTATCTTGAAATAACTCCCAAATTCCATTTTATTCATTGACGAAGAAAAATGAATATAAATTTTATTCAAATTTTCATGGTAAATAATTATCGATTCTACTGCATTTAAAATACTAAAGAAACTTAAATATCGTTAGAGCTATTTAAAAATCATCAAATTTTACCAAACTATTTTTTTTTTTTTTAATTTTAGCTAAAAAAAAAAAAAAAAACATATTAGAGACCTCCAACAGCATACAAGACCTATCTTCTACATAATAAACATAATTATTTTTAAAAGTTAAATAATCATAGCAACCAGAAGAAGGAAAATAAACTTTAATTATAGTCATTTTTAATGTAAATTACGCTTAGTTAAAATATTCTAGTTTTTTCGAGTTTTTGAATAAAATTCCGGAACTTGGATTTCAGAATAACAAACAAAAAATATTTGGAATAAAAATTGCACGCAATAAACTATAAATAATATTGCAAAATTTCAGACATTTTAAAATAAGAAATGGCCTATTACTTACGCCCATTAAAAAGCATGTTAAAGATTTTTCTAAAATATTAGTAATTTTTTAATATCGTACGACTTCGGTTTTCTTATGCGGTATTTTTATTTATCATGGGGATGATATCAAAATTGCATAAAATTTCTACCTTTAAAAATGTAAATATCTACAAATTTTAATTTTTTTTTATAATACAAACATATTGTGATAAAATACGTTTTATAATATTACATTAATGATTATTATAGTTTAATTTTATCCAAAAAAATAAATTTCTGATATAAAATTACGATTTTTCTTTTAAAATAAATTATACAGAAAAGATAAAAAAAAAATACAAATTTATTCGATTAAGTATACGAACTGCGAATAGTTTAAACTTTATGAAAAATGTATTTTTTGTTATAACGAAAGATTTCAGTCTAATATTTGTCCATCCCGTATCATAATTTTTATTTATAATTGAAGATTTCGTATTAAAAGTTAAGATTTCTGATTTAAATTGTTTACTGAGAGTTAACCTTTAATCTATATAGGTAGAGCTTAACAAAAAAATTCGAAGCATCACTATCCTGTCAGAAATTTTAAATTACAAAAATATTCGGCTCTTCTTGGTTTATTGAGATTTCTATGCTTTGAATTCCATCCCCTTTCCGGTACTCTGCCGCAATCTGCTCATTGTTGAATAGAAGCCAAGTTTTCGATTTTTGCCAACAGAAGGTTTACTCTCAGTTCCAGACAGAATTATTTGTCTCCTCAAAAGAAAGATTTGTTGAGAATCGGCAAACAAAGCAAATCAGTGAATTTTCTCTGTTTAATAGTTATTAAGTTCTTTTTTTTGCCGACAAGAATAAAGATTCTTAGATAGGCTTCGAATTCCTGTTAAGTTTATAGAGACAATCGGAGTAACTGAATGTACTTACGAAGAGAATACTACTCTCTAAATAATCTTTCGAAATTATAAACTGTGTTTGTTAATACTTTACCTAAACTTAATCGAAAATAAGATCTTTTTAATAGGATTACTAGCAGATTAGCTCACTAAGAAAATCTTAACTTTTCAACGAAATCTTATTTAGGAGTTATAATTCAAAATAAATTAGTTCAAATCCGTTTACATAAATGACTATCATCTCGGTGAATTAAAAGAATTTTAAAAAGTTTTATTCAAAAGATTATTCTTAGATTTATTTGGAAGTTAATTATTTGAAACATTTGTTTATGATTCTATAATTAATCCGATTTTAATTTTAAAAAATTCAGTTAAAATTTGTTTGTGATATTTAGCATTTCTACTTGTAGCTTTTAACTATCGAAAATTTTATATAAATTTTCAAAAATTATATTATTATTATTTATTTTAGTGAAGTAAAACTCAAATTTTGTTATTTAGGAATTTTAATTCGAGGAATTAGCAAGCATTTTAATTGTCGTTAAGTACTTTTAATATATTTTATATTGTTAAAAAGACTTGAAGATTTATAATAATTTTATAAGAGATAGACAAAATAACTGACGTACTTTTGCTTTATATCAAAAGAATGCATTTCTATATAAAAGAAAACTTCTATATAAATGTTTATATAAAATCTCACAAAAGCACAACGAAAGTCGCATGTCGAGTGAAATATTTGGATGAAAAAAAAAATATATATATATATATATAAGAATATATATATATAGAGTGTAAGCCGTAAAAAAAGGCACATTTTTAAAAGCTGTAAAATATAAAATAAATGAAAGTAACAACTATAAACAAGTCTCCCGAGTATTAAAGTTCTATACAAGAAACGTTGTTGTTCTGTAAACAAAAGCAAACCTTGCAAAACTTTTATGGCCTTACATAATAAAACTTCTTGAAACGCGGAAATTTTTGAAAAATTTCCAGCAGCTAAAAATATTTCGACATAAAAAAGCAGCTAATCTTTTTAATATAAAAGGTATGTTGCAAGAATTACACATATTATAAAATATACATAAAAATAAATACGTTATGCATGTAATAATTTATAAAAAATTAAAAATGATATATAATCCGTTTTAATCTTGTAGTTTTAAGCAAATAACGTGTTGCTAATGCTATTTTTATTTTTAATTTTTTAGACAAATGAAAATAGAGTATGCATCAATTTTTAATTCTAATTTTCTCCGTGGTAAGAAAGTGCTAAAAACAAAAAAGTACAAAATAGCAAATCTCGAATACGGAAAACCCGAGATACATTTAAAATAACATAATTAAAAAAACAGGTTTAATAAAATAACAAATTTTTGCTTTAAATAAGTACATAAGAAGCTAATCACAAACATTTCTGATGTCATAGAGAACACGTTTAAACAAGCATATCCTGGAAAATCTCAACGTGTTTAAAAAAGAATAACAATTTCGTGAATTTTTGGCACTCAGGCAAATTTAAAGAATAATGACTACAGAAGAATTGTTTTGAATTAATTCAAAGGAAGCTTAACAATATATAAGAGAACTGAGTGCATGAAATTATTTAACTAGTTATCAGTAAATCATTAATTCAGAGAATTTAATTTTAATTATTCGTTTTTTTATTTAAGAAAAAAATTTTGATTCTTTATCTCAATGTAAAAAAATAAAGAAATCAAGCGACAACTTTGTCAAATTGTTTTGTTTAACAGTCGAAAAGATCTTTCCTTAACATTCGACCATTATGCAATCATTCAACTATTATATTCAACCCCTGGGACCTGAGATTGGTACATTTCCCAAAAATGTCAGATGTAAGAGTCGTTCAATTTCAAAATTACTGTATATTTTGACATAAATTCAGTCAAATAAATGGCAATAAGAAAGTCAACTTAGGTCATACAAAAGAGAAAAGAGAAGTAAACCAGTCGTGCTTGTCGTCATTTTCTCATTTTATGATCAAATTTATTTCAATTTTAAAACAATATTATTGTATATAGCAAATTATAATTATTTTTATTAATAAATTAATACGACGATATAGGACTTTATCGATTTTTAAAATATTTAGTGTTTTGTTTTATTTCCTATTTTCTATTCGAAGTTAAAATAATCTACTTATTTATCGAGTTATGAAATAATTTAAACTTGTTTTCTGTATAATTTAGATCTTTTTCGGTATGCAAGATCTAAACAAAAATCCGAAAATCTTGTGCAAAAATAGTTTTGCTCGTCATTACACCTAAGAAATTCAAAATCGACTCTGATGAATGGTCATCCTCTACTTTTCAGTCAAACAAAATTGATCTCTTAATGGTCATTCTTAATTCACTGACGATTTTTATATTAAAATGTTGAAAATTCTATCCCAGATAAAAATAAAAACCATTAAGCACTTCTACATGGGATTTTCTTTAAAAATTTTCAATATTGCAAAATAATTTTTTAGTTTCTTTGTTTGTATAATGAATTCTTTTACGGATAATAACTAATAATTAATTGAAATCTCTTTAATTGGATTTTTTTATGAATCTTATTTATTCTTATCTAGATTTTAGTTTTTCTTTTCTAGAATTGTAAATTTATTGTATGCTTTATAAACAATAAGTTTTCTCTAATCTGCAAAGGACAGATGAAGCTTATGGATGCTTTAGCAGATAATTAAATATCTTAACTTTGAAAAAGAAAACAGATTTCTCGTGTCAAGACTATCAAGAAATTAAAAGCATGTGTAAAAATAATAAACAAACATTAATGAAATAATATTAAAAGCAAAAAAAATCATTATTTCTGTTTTAAAAGCATGTTATCATTTTCATTTTTAAAGAAAAATAATTAACTTCTTACAAAATTTCAATTTTTTTAATAAAATATAGACTTACGTATTCACTTAGTTCATATGTCTGTCCTTGGATCTCAAAAACGAAAAAATATCGCAGAACATTCAGATTTCTCATTAACGAAGATGAATGTCAATTAATTTTGAGATTTCTAAATAAAGACTATTTACAAATCTCAAAACTAATTAGATCCATTTTGATTAATGAGAAAGGACAATTTAAAATATGATGTTCTGCGATATTTGGTTCTTGAGATATACAATAAACATACGGACGAGTTCGATTCGTTGTAGTTTGAATTTTTAAAAAAATTTACATTTTTTAAATTATTTATTGCACATGAAAGATATATTAATTCGAAAGATTTTTTTTTGTTAAAAAATGATTATAATGTGTTAACTACTAATAGAAATCTTGCACATCATTTTAATATAAAAATATCTAGATTTATTAATCCAAATGTTGAAATGAATTTGAATGAAATTTGATATTCGCATTCAATGTAAACAGTTACAAAAGTTTACAAATAAATAAAATTACTAATTTTTATATGAAAGAATTAAAAATTAGTTATTTTCTAACAACGAAAAGAATATTTTGTTCCAATTTCGTCGATGCGATATTTGCACGTTCAATTAATCATTTAGCAATTTATACAATAAATTATTTTAGATATTACCGAGAAAAATAATAATATAGATATCGAAATTAATTCTAAATTATTTCAAATAATTATATTTAATACTAATATATGAGATCTTTACGGATTTGAGATGTTTACGGATTTCGGAATCAGATATTCTCATCAGTAAAAATTACATTATATTTTTATTTGAAAATTATTCGAGTAACATCATTTCGTAATTGCATATGTAATGAGTTCAAAAAATGACAAAAATCTATTAAAATCTTTTAATTATAAAACAATTAATTCGTTAATCGGCTTGTAATAATACCAATTCGCTACAATATAATTTTGTGTACATTCTATTAATAATTAAAAGATCATTATGCGTAAAAAAGCCAGATCATCAATGTCTCACCCATTTTAAAACAGTTAATTTTGCTATTTCTCACTTATATATAAATAAATAAATCTGTTTTATATTAATAATGAATTTTTAATCTTTAAAAATATTTTAAAACCGTTTTATATTCTTTTATCCGTAATACTTGCGTTAAAATCAGTCCATTTGCTAGTACGATTATAAATTTATACATTTAATATCTTTATAGGCCTATATTATATATGCAAAGAAATATATAGCCTATATATACTTAAATATATTTTCGTGTGGAATATTTTATGGATTTTTTTAGTCGTTAACACGATAAAATAATACAAATCTTAAATCTGCAAACAAATTTTGCATAAGTTATAATCTGGAAATGGTGTAGAACGTATATGAAATGCATCATTTATCACATGCTATTCAATAATTATGTTATCCTTAAATTCTATTAATAATTATATAATTTTATAATCATATATAAAAGCCAAATATACTATAAATTATACAAAATATAAATTCACAAATAATAAAAAAAAATTAACCATTTATTTAAAAAAAATTTCCAATATTATTCATGTCAAAAAATGAAACAGTTTCATTTATGCCTATACTTATCTTTCGGTAGCTCATTTATTATTATAAATCTGTCAATTTATATTACAAAATATTATTTTTATCACACAACACAAATATCGCTACAGTTAAATTCGAAAATTTATGTAAAATATCAAGAAATTTAATGAAAATTGTGTTGTTGAAGATTAAAGCTAAAGTCGGAGAATTCAAAATGCACGACAGAGTAAACGAAATTTCTTCTTGTGTACTGCCTCCGTAAAGAAGATTTATTTTAAGTATTAACTGTAAAATCTATCTAGTATATTGGATACCGTATTTATTAATTCAAAAAATAAGAGGAATATCATAAATTAGCCCGGATTTATTCAGCTTTATTTTGTAAAACTGCGCATAGGTCACGCATCAAAATCTCGTTTGAAGGTAGCATCTAACCAACATATGTAATTGCAGTAATAAATCGATAGACTATCTAACGTTGGAAAGTGCGACAGTGCTTTAAAGAAGGTAATTGTTATCGATCCTCGGCATCCTTCTAACATATCGTCAGTTGGGAAAGGAACAAAAGATAAGTAAGGATGCTTATGACGAGACTGTTGACAGACATTCGAGAGGAGATAAATCTAATTAGATGTTTTCCATTCTTGTAGAAGATTCAGCAGAAACTTCAAACTACTTGCAACTCGTTTCTAAGACATTATATAACATTCACAGAAACGTAAATGTTATTAATATCCTTCTAAAAAATTATTATTATTTATGCTGCAAAAATAGAAAAAAATAATCGTGATAAACAAAAATATGATATAAGCGAAGTTTTCTTCTTTAATATAATAAGTAAATTTTCTAAAATGCATTTTGGAATATTCCTGAATTAAATATGATGTTTACATGAACAAATGCCCTTATGTTATTATGTAGTACACATATGTTAATTATGTTTTCTCAAATATTCATAAGTTTTAAAAATAGCAAGTCCAGATTGATGAATTGTACCGTGAAATGAAAACTAAACAAATTGAAAGATATTTATTTTAAAAAAAATTATTTTATGAGTTACTGATTTAAGAACTTGTTGAGATGATATAAAGGATATTTTTTACATTTATATAAATTAATGCTACTAGAAATGAAAAATCTTAACAAAATTAATCAAATTTTCAAATTAAAGCCCATACAACTATTGAAATTTTATAGCTCTGTATTTATAATTTTTGTGTTCTAAAATTTTATAAATTAGATATTAATAGGAATTGATTCCGGATCATTTTAACGACATATCGAAAAACATGGCTATTCGAATGAAATTTTATAAATTAAAATAAAAATAATTCGTCAGAGATTAAAAATAATTAGTTATCCTAATTTATTATGAAGCATTTGTGGACTATTTTCTGAAAATAATCCGTTGAATGTTTGCATCAATTAGCCCGAATTAGAAACTATATTTGTTTTGTATATTTTAATCTCGCTTGTCAACGACTAGTTAGACAGGTTTTCCTAAAACCCAATTTTATAAGCTGATTAATTAGAAAATATTTTCCTCGTGCAACTCGATTTAACTTTTCGACGTCCTCTCTTTACCTTTTGCGAACAGCATTCAGCTATTTACTTGTAAAGCTTCAGAAAATGAAAAATGTCTTTGGCAAGCAATTATTTAAAAAAATTTTTTTTTTTAAAAACAGTCCGAGAGATTAAAAAAAAAATCCCAGCTAAATACTATTGCGACCTAATAAAATATAAGTTTAATATTTTTATCCACAAATATTTTATTTCTATATTTAGATAACTATACAAAATAATGAATTATAAATTGCTTGTTGTATATTATTATAAATTATAAATTTGCGTACTATTTTAGTAATTCAATTTATTTTCTATCGAAAAAGAATCAAATACTGATCAAAAGTAAAATTATTCCATTAGAAAGAAAGAAAAAATAATATATTATTTATTCAATCGTAATATTGCTAAATTCGCGATTTTAAAATAAATTATCGAAAGAATAGCTATATACTTGATTATTTAATCGAAATTTTATATTAAATTTAAATCGAATTTGTTAAATAACTCTAGCCATGTTGATCCAATACCCAATTGTTTTTCTTACAGATCAATCTTCAGGTTCATTTCTGTAAAAACTTTTGATATTGCTTTCTATCTTTAAAAAAATGAAAAATCGATCGCATTTTTTTGTACACCAATTTTAAATATTTCATCTAATTTTTGTGCTATTGCAATCAATATTTATATTAAGATTTTCAAAATTTATCTTTTGCTTGTTTCTTTTTTTATCTATACACAGAAATTATTAATTTATTAATTTAGATTTTAAGTTATTATTCTTTTATTTCTTTTCATAAGACATGCACATGCACTTCTGTTACTCTTCAAGATCGACTCGATTTTATGAATAATATAGAATTTTATATTTTTTATGTATTCAGTTATGCTTCAAGTTTTTATCAGTTTTTGGATGAATAAAAAAAATATTAGATATAATTCCTAAGTATATCGATATAAATTGGAAGAAGTATTAATAGGTAATGAGTATTGATGACACTGTCTCTTACATAGATCCTACATAAGCTACCAATGTTTATTTTTATCGAGAATATATTATAACAAAAAAAATTGCAAACTTCGTTTTCTTGAAGATCGTTTAGGATTACAAAGATTCTTTTCTCAAACTTATTTTTCCTCGAAATCTTTATTTTTTCCATAATATAAACATTATTTCTATCGACCATGTTTGAATATACTAGAAAAAAAGTAACACGAAAATATTCTACGCATATAAGAAAAATATTTTAACTGTTAAAACTTAATTATAAGTGGTCTTTATTAATTTCTTGCGCATTATTTTTACATTTTTTTTTTCAGTTTTTCAATTATAAATTTGAAAATAGATTATTGCCAAATTTTTGTTAAAAGGATTCGCTTTTAACATTCTCTAGTGTTTTTTTTTTCTATATATATGAATAAATTTAAAACATTTTAAAAGGATAGGAATGACAACTTTATGCATCAAATAAAAAAAGTTATAAGAAAAGCTCGTGTTGTGCATTTGTAACTCTCTGCAGATTAATGTTTAACAAGTAAGTTTATATAGTAATCTTTACATCACTTATGTCGTAGTATCTCAAGAAGTGATTGATGTTGTAAAGAAAATAGGGTTGTTTTTTTTAATAAAAAATTTTGACAAAATATGACACATTCGATTTAAAAATTGAGTTTAGAAAAGAAACACCAATTCTCTAAAAGAAAAGCCTCAAGGTAATCTTAAAAAATCTTGTTTGAATGTTATTTATTATTACTCACACGTAATGATAGAAAAAAATTAATACCAATTAATTTTATACTTTAATTCTTCAGGAATTTAGGTTTTTTTAAAGATTAATTAAAAAATATTATTTGTTTAAATTTGCTAATTATTTTCTTCATGAAGAAACTATAACTATGATTAGTATTAATAGACTGTATTAAAAATAATGTAACAATACGATAAAAATAATAAATAAAATAATAAATAAAATTTTGTTTATTTATTTAACTATAAAATTAAATAATAATAAAAAAGTTGGTTAATGATTAATTCATCACTAACTGCTTTATGGAAATAATACAGTTAATAATAAATTTTCTCTAGGCATATTTTTTCAACCTGCTGCAAGTGGTACTTTGAGAAGCTTATTGCTCTTACTTCAAATTTGTGTAATTTGAGATCTAGAAAGAAGATGAAAGAAAGAAATATTTCGACGTTTTCCATCCCAACATAGAAATCCGAACCGAAACCATCTGATTCTTTTCGCACAGACTCTACAATGCCGAAGAATATGGTATGTTCAATTCGTCTGCTGAACAATTTCGAGAAAGTGCAGATGGTATAGATTTACTTTCAACTTGAATCAAGTTTTCCGAAAGGAGAATAGAAAACGGATGCCAAATGGCTCCGGATAAAATGTGAGCATAAAGTAGCTAGCTTGAAAGAGAATTTTTCCTTTACTAAGTTTTCAATGGGAAAGAACAATCTGCTGAAAATTTAAAAGAACTAACATAAAAAAATTGTTGTTTCTTATAAAAATATAAGTGAAATGTAACAGTATTTTCTATAAAGATAGCCGTTCATTCATAATAAATTTATAAAAATTTTGAATGTATAAATTGCGGAATATTTCAGATTAAATTCAAAATAAAAATATCCAATATCAATCGGCATCTTGTAATTAAATTATTTTCAATTAAATAATCCAAAAGATAAGCACTTTTAACAGTGTAGAACATTTAATATAGCTAAAAAATTGATTTAACTTAGTAGAAGCAGTTTTAGTTATATATTTTTATATATTAAAATAGCGTGTTAAAATTTAAAAAATTATATTATTTCTTATTTAATCAAAACCATCTCTATTTTTGATCCTAACTAAACACGCTTAAAAAGAAACAGAATCATTGAAAATAGATTATCTAGATTCGCGATTCTTAAGTCTTTACTGGAAAACTGTTAACAAATCGCATTAAATAGAAATAGAAAAAAAACAATGAATAAATCTTCGAGTACTGTTGTTAATTTTTTAAAAAAAGTCCGAATTAGATTTTAAATCTTTTATTCTTAAAGCTTTCGAGATTGTTCTGTC
Source organism: Androctonus mauritanicus (assembly GCA_011317285.2). Classification (NCBI taxonomy): domain Eukaryota; kingdom Metazoa; phylum Arthropoda; class Arachnida; order Scorpiones; family Buthidae; genus Androctonus; species Androctonus mauritanicus. The sequence goes on along the minus strand of WUQG02401500.1, from coordinate 33,131 downwards.
AACTTTTATTAATAAAATGTTATAGCGAATAAAACAAGAGATGATTCAGAACGTTCATTTGCATACAGTGAAAAATGTGGTAAACATTAAACTGTTAATGTTTTAAAAAATATTTAAACAATTCCTAGATATTATTTACTACTATTATCATTCATTTAAATATCATAACTTCTTTTAATAAGTATATAAACATAAATATTCTCATTTCATCCGATGTCTTTTCAACAAAAAAAAAAAAAAAGTGTCTTTACAGTTTACAATCGCATTGGTAGTTCATTTAATGGGGTTATTTGGAAAGGGGCAATTTGAAAAACTGCCTCAAATGATTCCATTAAACATAGGGTCATTTGTAGTTATTTATTTAATGGGTTTAATAGGATTCGAACATATTTTTTACTGTGCAATAGCCGACATTTGCAGAATTTTATTGCATTACTAATATTTTATTATAATTCCTTTCATTTGTTGCAATTTCCATCAATTTTCTGTTAGAGATTTTATATTTTATTAATATTAATCTGATAAAAAAATTAATATTAATAAATTATTAAGCAAAATAACGTTATAATAAGCGGCTGTTTTCTAATTTAGACGTGTAATTTATGTAACAAAAATAAATCATGGAAGATTTACAAGCAATTATCATATTAGTTTATGCTAGAATGAGACATAAAATATGAATTTAGTTTCTAATTTTGTTATCCTCTAACTTCTATAATGTTTCCAACTACATTAAGTCTTTAATAATTGAAATTATTTTATTTATTCTTAAAAATATATTGCAAATTATTTTAATTAAGCATTTAGTTTCTATTCCACGAATTTTTTTAAAATAATTTTTAAACAGAATAAATCCAAATTAAATAAATTATAACAATTTTAATATTAAGAATTTAAAAGAAAAATTGCTAAAGTATGTGTTATAAATTGTTTGAGACATATAGATAAATTAAAAATACAAATGCTTTAATATAGTTAATGCAACTTAATTTTTTATGGAATTTTATGAACGATTGCGTGCTGTAGCACATAATGAAAGATTTTCAGAGCTTGAAAAAAACCGAATAAATTCTCTCTTGCATTAATTTATTCTGCAATCTATTTAGATTGAAGTTTCCGAAAGTTTTATTTCTAACAGGAAGAAAAAATTATCAAATTTACTGAAGCGGTATTTATTTCCATAGATTGTACTGTATTTTCTTTTTTTTTTTTAAATCTTATACATATCGAATTCTTTTCTTCAATGTTATTATTTTTATTTGAAGATAAATTTGATTACAGAATATTTTTTCCACTTTTTAAATTCCCGTGAAAAACAAAGGTTTTGATCTTGCTACTTAAATAATAAAAAAATATTGTAAAATCCATATATACTGTATATAATAATAATAATAATAATAATAAAAACGTTCAAAGTGATCAAAACCAAAATAAATAAAACAAACTCGTTTACATCAAACTTTTATTCTTTTTAAATTCAAATTTTTACCTTAAACTAAAGTAATAAAACTTTTAGTTTAAATTTTATTACTATTTTTATGTAGAATATATGAATACAGTATAAAATAACCCATCTTTTTATTAATTAAAAAAAATAGCTATAATAATGGTAAATATTCTGAGAATATGCCAAAAAAATTTTAAAAAAGCAATACTAGATCATATTTTTTATGCGAAGGAATTCTTTATTTTTTTAAATTATTGCTGGATTCAATGTAGCGCTATAGAAATACACCCTTTGCTTTTTTAACAAGATGCTTTTCCAATATGAGGCTGTCTCTGGTTAGTGCAGTTGGCCAAACCCAGCTGCGACAATTCATATCTGATGAAAACATTCTTTCAGTCGTAAACATTGATACAGTGCAGTAAAAAAAAAAAAAAAAAAAGATAGTCCCGACCAAAGCAATAATCGTTAGCTTGTACGTTTTTCTCTCGAATATTTATAAATCGTTATTTCGAAAACTTCGAACTACTAGTTCTTTTATATCAAGATTCAGAAAAACTACAGCAAGGCCGTAACGAAACAAGGAAAGAATATCGATCTTGATATATATATATATATATAAATGCATATAAAAATATTTTTAAAAATATTATCAGAGACTTCATTCTAAAACTTTATATTAATTAAAAAAATATATATATACGTTGTTATTTAAGATCAAAACTAATTACGTAAAACTTAATATATTTCATATTACATAACGAAAATATTTGCTTGATTAAAGAAAACCATAAAGTAATCATACAGATGACATATTTGTAAAGATAAACCTTTCAGAAAGCGAGAAAGTTATATTAAAATTAAAAGTAAAGATTTCAGAAGCCAAATAATTAAGTTTTTCATTTATAAATACGTCGAAATGATATTTAAGGGAATAAAATTACTACAACAAATTGAATAACCGATATACTATTGGATTCTATGTATTTTGAAACAAATCACATATCTTAAATGCATAATGACATGACTAGCATATCAGGAATAGTATTTTGAAAACAACTTTTAAATATATAATATATCAAATTTATTCAAATCGTAGAATCAACGACCTAAAATAAAGAGAAAAGAATAATCTTGAACTATAGATTATATATATATTAATTTAAGTGATACAAATTTATTAAAATTTTAAGGTGAAGTGAACTAAATCATGCTATCTCTCATATAATGTAATTAGAAAAATAAATAAATTATAAATAAATGCACAGTGTAAGAGTTTATTAGAGATATCTTACAAGAATTGAAATATTAACAGATCATATTCATTACTAGAACATATTCTTTATGCGAAGGAATTCTTTTATTTTTTAAAATTATTATTGGATTCAATGTAGTGCTATAAAAATACATTCTTTGCTTTTTTAACAAGATGCTTCTCCAATACGAGGCTGTCTCTGGTTAATGCAGTTGGCCAAAATCGGTTATTCAATTTAGACATACCATTTAAACAGATGGTATGTCTAAATTGAATTAACTTACATGTTTTTAACAGTATGTGAGATTTTTTTATGCTAAAAAATTATCATTTAAATAACATATAATTACAGAAAAGACTAGAAATCTTTATTAATATCAAGATTAAATGCAAAATATTCGTTTAATGTAAGTGAAAAATATATACGTTCTGACTTTTAAAAGAACAAAATCAGAACCCAAGTAACGTAAACTTAATTCAATTAAATATCAGAAAAATATTTAAAAAGCTTTAAATTTTACTACGCCTATGATGTTGCTTACTGAGAAACTTGATATTTTTATTATTATTACAGTTTTGCTAAATATTATTTTTCATTTAACTTAAACATGATGTAAGATGAAGAATTTGATGCTTTTCTTATCGATTTTCGATAAATTATATTTATCTTAAAATAAAACATCATAAATATATCGTATCAATAAAAATATTTATATGTTTTAATAATTTTATATTTTTTAAACTCAATTCATGAATTAATAATAATCAAATTCGACTTATCATTTCTTTTATTAGTCTATAATGTGAGATGTAATGATTAAAAAATATCATTGATATAATATTTGCGAATTTTATCGAAATTTTTATTAATAAAAATAAATTTTTAGTTTGGTTTAATTATGTAACTTTTCAACTGTAAATCATGGAATGAATTTATTATAAATATTTTTGATAGAATGAAAATTAAAACATTTTAAGAACTCTAGCATAAATATTAGAGATTAAGAGTATAAATTAAATTAAATTAAAAATTAATTCTGCACAAATGAAAGAAAAATCCGAAAAATAAGATGTATATAAATAACATTCATTTAAATAGTAGATAAACATATTTTAATATTTAATAAAATATAACTTAAACTTATTGGATTTTATGACGATATTTTTCTTTCTAATAAATAATAATAAAAATTTTTAAAATTCGATTTTATAAATAAATATTTTTATAATAAGAAGGAAAAAAAATATTGATTTAGAACCAAAAATATAAAATTAAAACAAAATATTAAATTATTTTAAGAAATTCAATTTTTAGTAAATAATGACGATAGCAATTTTTATCTAGAAGTTCGTAATAGTTTTTGATTTCAAAACTCGTATATATAAAAATAATGCTTGAGCATTTTTATGACAATAAATTCAAGTCAGTATAGAATATAAAAGATCAGATTCTGTTATTCCCGCATTACATTTTCATTTCGCAAATTGGAATTTAGTAAAAAGACCAAGTGGGAGATTAAAAGCCCAGCAATCCAGTCAATGGTATGCTATAGAATAGTCAGCTTAAGGTCTATTCCAGTATAGTGAATGTGAAGGCAGTTTAAAATGACGAACAGTACCATATATAAGATCAAAATAGGACAGGCACAGAGTTATCACACCTTGCTTGATTGCTATCTGCAGCATTTGGTTGGCGTCATCCATCACAATAATACCACACACGTTATGCAACTAGAGAAAGTCGCTTATCATTCGTTACTGTAGGACTTTTGAGATTGGTTTCGAAATAGAATCCGATGGTTTGTATGGCAATTATCTTTAGACAGAACGAAATATCCTCTAAAATGAAGTAAAAAGAATGTTGATTGGATGCAAGATCACTTAACAATAAATACAAGTCTATATAACATAGATACATCCCAATTTACTTTGAATCATGATGCAGAAAGATACTTAAATAAAGAAATATTATTTTGCGATATCTTTCAAACTTTAAAGTGATGGTCATTTAAAAATAGAATTTGAAACATGCAATCCAAATACTTAAAGAAATGGTACCTAAAATTTTTAACTCGAATCCTTGTATATTTTGTTGACGAATAACTATTCGAACTATAATCGTTCATTCAAAAATTTTTTCATCTTATACTAGGAATTTTTATATCAATAACACTTAAGGAAAAAGTCGAGCAAACTTTTCTATTATGATATACATACTGAAAGAATTTTTTATGGAAAATAATGATGATAATTTAGTTATAGATATCTTTTTTTTTGAAAATTTTATTCAACAACATTGTTACGTTAATGAATTTAAATAAATTTTCTAAGAAACTTGAAGAGATTTCATTTTAACAAAGAATAATAGCCTAATTTTTATTCAGTACTACAATAAAACTTAAATATTTATAAATACAAATAATAAATCTTAGGAGTAATAATATTTTTACTATATATCATCTATAGTATTTTTTTTTTAAATTTTAAATGTGAATAAATATATATTTCAATTATTTAAAATATATTAAACAAGAAAACTTAAGAGAAAATAATTTTATTAAATTAATAATATGATACTCTATCTATAAAAACAGAATAATTTGGGAAAATATTTTGGTATTATTCGGCGTGCACCAAAACACTTATGTATTACAGACTAGAAACTATATAGAATATCATGCAATTGTTGCTTTAAATCACATTCTAACTTGGAAACGTTATGGAGAGATTGAAATATGATCTCAATGCTGCGACGGATATTTCAGATGTGGGCGTTCAAAATTCTCAAAATGGCATATACGGATGGCATTTGCAAATAATGTTTTAAGAATATTATGGATATAATTTGTTTTGTGAAACTATTAATAAGCAAGCATTCTTAAATTTTTTATTCAGTGAAGAAAATGACTTGATTACTATCTGCAGCATTTGGTATTGTATTTTTTAAAGTGTATATGTAATTGTAAAATATTATCGCATTATTTTATAATTAAGAATAAAAAAATTTACTATATATACTCGTATATATAACAGTAAATAGCTATATTTCTGTTTGTCTGTTCCGTATACGTTCCCGCATCCTTTAGGACGGGACAAAACTTTGCAAAGTGGCTTTATATGACCTTACGAATCACATAGGCTGGGTGAAAATATTTCCAAGGATAGGGGTATTTTGGGGCCGCGACAAAAATATATGCTTAATCTTTTGGCTTTTATTCGAATTTGGACGCTATTAAATCCAATTAATTAAGGATGTTTAAAGTTGGAACACAATTAACTTTTAAGATGATAATTCTGAATGGACTATGGGATCCTAAATAATGTATAATGTCTAGGATATACGAAATCACTGTTGAAATGATAGTTTTAGAAATGACCACAGGACCAAAAATGTCGCCATTGCGATACGTCACAAAATAGTATCAATATTGACGTCACTATGATGTGACAATGGTGATGCCACAAATATACACCAATATATTATATCAGAAAGACAAAATATATAAGATAACGATATAATATAAGACAAAGATAATAGTTTATATGACCATTTTTATACATATAATGAAAAATTATGTGCCAGAAATGCTAAACTAGCACTGGAAAATTTGACTATTGTATATATAATTACATATATATTTTTTGCATTGCTAAAATATTATTAGTTAAACTTTCGATTAAAAAAATAGAGATTTAAAAAACTTTCGTTTAAATTTTAAATCAAAAGATATTTTAGTACTTAATCATTAAAACATATATAAATAAATTTAAAGTTTTGATTCAGGAAATAACTTTTACCTGAATCTCATAAAACGAACTTAAAATTTTTTTAAATCGAATTTCAAAAATCTTTTATAGCAGAAAATAAATATTTAATTTATTTTTTCCAAAAACAGGAAACTAATCTTTGTAAAAATATGTTTTCCATTGATTTGATTGAACAGCATTTGCTATTGGCAAAAGAAATATTATAAAAAAATATCTGTAAGAAATCTTCGTTGTTTCCAGTACACCGATTTCAAAAATTTTTTCTTCTCCGTTTTCTCTCTCTCTTTCTCTCTTCCGCTTTCAAAACTATTTAGAGAAAATGCGCAGAGATCTCTAAATCAAATCATGATTCTCTAGTAGTTTTTGTTTCTGCGGAGAAGACAAATGGAAACTACTAAGAAAACACCTTTTATATAGGGAATACGCTTTTAGATAAGTTGTAGTTAGGCACCAACTGAGGAATTTCTAATTTAATTTTTCCAATTTTTTATCAATAACGTTAAAAAATTTTTTTTAATTAACGAATTGTAAATATAAAATTTTAATTTGAGAAATGGGGGAAAAAATCTGTTTTTTTTTTTTTTAATAATAAAGTTTTTGAATCATTACCGAATTTTAAATTAAAATTACTGCAACAAATACGTTTCAATTGCTATTAATTAAATTTTAGAATTAATTCAGATTTATTTTAAGTGAATATTTTCATATAAGTAATTTTTTGATATAAAAATAACTAATTGCTTTAAACATTTATCAGTTAACAGCAATAAAAATTTAAACTTTAAAGATATCACTATATTGAAAATTAATAGCTGTTGATTAATGACCTAAAGAGAATTTTTGAAAATTGTCAGCAAAGGATTCAATCAAATATATTCCACATATCCCATAATAATAATAATATTATGGGCTATGTAAAACATATTTATACTATTACTATGCGATTATTTCTCACTGGAATGAATTTATAAATAATTTTACATGCGTAAACATACAGAAAGAATGAACAACATAAATGATATTATTAAAATAATATAAGAAACTTATAGCAAATATTCTTATTTATATTTTATCTGGAAGTCTATAAATCAGCATAATATATTTGGCACATGATTTCATAAATTTTTATAAATAGTTAATATTAATATTAATAATAGTTTATATTAATTTTTTCATAAATAGTTATAATCGAAAATAATTTTTAGTTATTATTATTACACGATCAAATGGTTCGAACCATCACCTTCTAACAAAAAAAATTTCTTTGTTAATCATCTGTTTATCTAAAATAATTTTGGCGAAGTAATTAAATTATTTCTGTTAAACATGAATATTTTTATATTGTTTTGTAACAACATCGTTTAAAATAAATTTATATAATATTTTAGATTCTAAAAATTTAAGTTTTAATATTAACTATATTATTAAAATTACAACGCTTAAGTAAAATTAACTTAAAAAATTTGCAAAAAATAAAATAAAATAAATATTTCAATTTATCGAAACGACTTTTAATTAAATAAAGCAATAAAATTATAATTTTTGGAACATTTTTAATCAATTAAAATTTATTTTTAAGATACTATATCAAATTTGAACTTATCTGATAATTAAATAAATAATTAAAAGTATAAGATAAAATTTTTGACTTTCTCTATTTTCAATTCGTTATATCGTTATAAAACGATTAATGGTATTAATCATCTTATAATAATTTAAGTCGATAAATAAAGTCATCCGCCTTTGTCTTACACTTTCAATTTTTCTGGGAATCCAAAACAATCAGATAGTTCCCAATCTTCATCTATCGGGGGACCTATTATGGATATGGACTTCAGAATAGACTCTGTATTTATTACTTCTCGCTAGAAAGCGAAGTAAAACTAGAGATGGATATCTTTGTTCTTATAAACTACAATCCTTTCGAAAATAAAATTTGATATTCGCAAAATATAAAACTGTCAACAATGAAATTACTAAATAAAAATTTTCGATACAGGCAAAAAAAACGTGTTATTTAGTAAATTATATCAAACGTTAATAATTTATTGTAAAAAATAATTAATAGTTCATACAGCGCAAAACATTTTTGATATTCCATCTGAGTATCCTGGATCGAATCATATTATCACTTGTTTGGAGTATGCTGAGAGGAATCCAAATTTGGCCTATTGTTTTCACATTTCTTCACTCTCGGTCAGGCTCCATAAAATTGGATTGGTCTGACTTGCACATTGCATGATATCATTAATCATTATTAATATATAATGACACCAAATACTTCTATAATCTTCATTATAATTTAATAAAAGAAAAATCTTCTACTTGCTAACAATCATTCAAAATTTTGATTATAAATCGATATTGTTCAAAAATTAGAAACTATATAATTAAAATAATGAAATTTTTGAAGATCATATCTAATTTTGCTTAAAATTTTTATATTCAAAATTTGATAAGTTCTATCTTGCAAAAGCATCGTGTGAAATATTCATAATATTTTTTTTTTTTTTGAATAATAATGAAATGCATATATTTCTGCAGCGAAATTTGCAAGAAACATCAATAAAAATAGACTAAACAAACATCCATTATAACATTATTAACAATGAACTTATATGCCTCATAAGATATTATCTCTACTAGTTTTATTTCATTATAATTCTACTTTTATATAAGCTCACATGCAACATCAATATTTATATAAGGAAGTCACGTATATACCCCATTATGCCTATATACAATAAGAATTTATGCAATATGCACATTTTCGATACTAACTTAGAGCTTTACACAATGTTACGTTTGATAATTTTTCTGTTTTTCATCGAATTCACATACAATACTTATATAATGAAGTAGTAACTAATTTGAAGTATGTCTACGTGCGATAATAACTTACGTAGTAGCATTTGTTGATGATAATTTGGACAGATCCGGATTTTAAGATTTAAATTTAATTGATCAATGGGTATTAATTACCAAAAAAAAGCATACTTTAATGTTACGAAATAATTAACATTACAACGTGCTCTTAAGAATTATTTCGATCAACATATAATCGATATTAGCATAAGCATGCTGTTTTGAATGATCAATGCTAGATAATGTATAGGAATGAACTAACCTGTAACATATGCATCGATAAAAAAAATAGTAATTAAATTTCTATTCAACTATTTTTATATCGTTTAAATTTAAAGCTATGTACATACTGAGACTGAACATTAGTAACGAATTCAGATAAAACTGATATTACCATGACAACACTTATTACTTGTCATTCTCTGAAAATATTTAATGGCGGAAGTTATTCTCATTCAAATTTATTCATATCTGAATTTCGACAGGAATATTAAACGTGCGAGTTTTTTGACTAATCATTAAGAATAGACATTGTAGCAGTAACCGATCTTAAATAATAATAAGTTTAATGGTAGCAATTTAAAAATATTCAAGTTATGGAAGAAAAATCAATCTTATCCCGAATTAATTATAACAACAGCACAAATCGTGTTTTGAATTATTTATGCTTTTAATGATCTTTCGAATTATATCAATGTTTTTAGAAAATTCTTACGATTATGCTCTAAATTAAACCGTGTAAGAGTGGATAAAAGTTCATATAAGAACAATGAAATAAGGATTGTTTATATACAAACTAGCTCTTAACTTTGTATATATATAAACTGGCTCTTAACTTTCTTACTTATGAAGTAAAAATGCAGATAAAGTTTTTAACCGTGTTAAGTAACGATATGAATACTTTTTTACAAAGAAAAATGTCTTTCGAGTGAAAATACAGTATTTATTATTCAATTAAAAAATGATAATTCTAAAAATAGCGACTTCAGAATTTTCGACCGCTGCCGTCTTGTTATGAATTCGTGTAGAAACATCAAAATTAATAGGAATATAGCCATAAATTAGCTATAATATAGCTATAAATTTGGAGATACAATTGCTGTTCAATTAATGAACAGGAATTGTATCTCCAAATTTGAATATCCTGCGATAATTGATCCTTGAGATAAATTGATCGCAAATAAAGATTAAGATGAATACACAAAGATCGTTTTTAAAATATAAAAACGGCATAATGTGAATGATTATAAAATTTTATTTCGCAAATGATTTCAAATTACTTTTTCGAAATTTACAAATTCGAATTATTTTCTTTCACTCCGATTTTTCTTAAATGTCAATTCAGTCCGTTTTTTTTTTTATTTTTTCTAAAATTAATTCAATTTCTACATTGCTCTCCATTCATTTCGATCTCAGTTTCCAAAATTAGTACAGCAGAAACATTCAATAAGAAAGAAGGATTAAGAATTAAGCTTTCAACTAGACGACTGCTAAATATCGCATTCAAATCGATCTTCGCAAATATTTTCTAGTGGCTCTAAATAATTCAATCACTGGAAGGTTAGCACTGCTGTTCGCATTAATGTAATAAACCACTTAAGGTTTAAATATCTCAACAGCAATCGACATAGTAGACGGAAAGCAAATAAAAATTTTAAACTAAATTTCCTCTCTACCACTTTTTCCCGTAGATTAATATAAAATAAGTCGTACATATAAGAAGATTTTATAGAATGAATAATGGAACGTTTGTCAGATTACATTAACTAAATGTATCGAAATTAATGCGATGATAGAATTCACCATTATCGCATTAATATCCTGGACATGTTATATTTAAAAGGACAGATTTAATTACGAGTTAAGTGAGGAATTTAGTAGGACGAAATGAACTATCAGATGCTGTGCAGACTATCAAGCTTTCAACAAATATCAGACACATTAACTAGCTGCAGTCGAACAGTTATTGAATCTGATGAGAAATATTGATCTGTATATTATATTTCAAGAAATATTTTGGTATAAGTTTACACGGTTTTGATCAATAAAATCTCGAGAAATGAAAGCAAATATTGTCTATATAATAGCGCAGTTTGTTTTAGTAATTAATTTATAACGACCGTTTATTCATTCAATAATTAAATGTATAATTTAAAAAATAATTAAACTATACTTATTCTTATTTATAATTTTTTTTTTTAATGCTAAAACGTAATTAATCCGGACACCATAAATCCGGTTTCTGCTTTATCGGGATCAAAAATTTAACTATAGTTTAGTTAAATACTTCAAAATATACTATGTAGCACAGTATTTTCTTTTCATGAATATAATATTGTGTATTTATGCTTTTATAATGGTTAAAATAATTAAACAATATACAGAAACATTCATTTTTTTAGAAATATTTTTAATATTGGATTTGAAATATTTTCTATTGATCAAATCAGCCTCAAATCGGTTTTAATTCATTAATCCTGAATATCGCTAATCCTGAATCTACAATCTCTTCTAGTAGTCCGAATTAGCGAAATTAATTATGCTAAAACGAATTATATTATGGTTTATTGAGACAATATTCATTACTAGTCTATATGCTGCATTAGAAAAATAAAAAAATGTAAAAACAAAATGAAATTTAAAGCAATAAAAGAAGATTCAAGAATATTGGGGGAAAAAATTAAATTTGTTATAAAAATATCCTTTCCAGTTTTCTTTCTAATTGAAATTATTTTAAAATTTTTAAGAAAATTTTCTAAAATTGTTTCTTGAATATAGAGAGTAATTAATTCCTTGTTAGCAATCTGTCGAGTTGAATATCGGTCTTAATGAATTGTAGATTAAGAGTTCCCAATAGTAATAAGGCGAATAATTATTATACAGAGATAAATGTAATTTCATTTTACAGATACAAAGTAAAGAATTTTGTTTAAATAAAAATATATCCAAATTCCATCAATCTTAAAAACGAATAAACAAAATTTGTGGTAATTCCGATATCTACGATCTTATTAAAATATTTTATATTAAAGTTTACGATTATAAATGCAGTTTTAAGATATACTGTACTGAATTCAATAACAATCTTTCAATATATTTAAAGAAAGTTTCTTTTTCTTTGTTTTTTTTTCATTTTTACAGAAGAAAAATGTAAATAGCTGAAAGAAGGCTAATATTGGATATTTCAAAATAAATGAAAAGTCGTTCATATTGAAATGTTGAATTTATGTTATATAAATAGGAAAACGGAAAGATTTATATAATTCTTCATTTCTGAAGTAAGAAGAAAAGTTCATAAAACAGTAAAAGTAAACATATAAAGTAAACAAGAATGGATGAAACGTGTGAAGAAATAATACTTCGTTCCGTATGTTTTTAATCATCTTGCTGTAGATATAAAAATAGCATAATAGCCATTCATATGAATTATCTATATAGAAAAATATATATTTTGTGGATATAAGATTCAAAATGACTACGTAATGGATATTAATGACCAAACATAATGGAAAAGTACTCCAAAAAAGTTTTTCAAGAAAGTATTCATTCATTTATTAAAAGGAGAGAAAATATTTATCAACAAATGCAATAATTGCGCTAAATATTTACAGCAACATCACACTTTATTAAATTATATCAATAAAGTATTTAATTTTAATTAAACTTAATCTAAAGCAGTTTTTTTATTATGTTATATAAAAATGCAGTAAAAAACTATTTAATTTTTTATAATCGTTATTACATTATACGTGAATCTTAAATTTCCCGCGATAACAAGAAAGTATTAATTAAAAAATGCTAAAAATTCAAAAAAGCTTATATCAATTTTTCCAGTAAATTTTATAAAAGTAGAAAGAATAAGTTTTTCGTCTCGATTATACAGAATTGCAATAATAGTTTAAAAAAAAAAAGTAAGCTGCACTACGAGACATTTAGTCTTCCTGAGGAAAAATAATCCGTTGTTGCCTCTTCGGCCTAAGACATCGAAGAAACATTTCAAAGAGATCCAACATGACATTAAATAATCTATAGCAGAAAAGTTCCATCAAAGTAAACAGAAAAATTCTATCAAACAAAAAGAATCTATTCGGAAACGAGAAAGCAAAACCTTACAGTTGTTGATAAAAAACAGAGAGAGAGAGAATTTATTAATTAATAATAGAAATCTAAGTAAGAAAGCAAGTATCTTATTAAGCAGAGATTGGATCGCAGATGTCCAATCTCCGATAGTCTACAAAATAAAAAAAAAAAATTGAAAATAAACGAAGAGACCATGTACGACATTTTTTTCTGATTAATCGTTAAAATTTGATAATATTTTCCTTTCTGTTTCTATTTTAAACTTCATAAACAGCAATATATTTCAAGAAGAAGGTAAAAATTTAAATAATCTTTTTATAGAATAATTTTTCATTAAACGGTTTTTTTTTCTTTTTTCCTCTCAGTCTTAATTTTCTTAATCTTATTTGCATTTCAATTAAACTTTAAAATCTTATATAAGAAATTATTATATATTACGATTAACTAAAAATAAATTAAATTTTCATACAAAATTATAAATTTTTAATAAAGCATTTAATATATTTTTTTTAAATTAGAAATAAATTAAAATTAAAAGAAAAATCTTCCATTTTTTCTCCCCTTCCCGTTCAAAAATAAAAATTATGGAAATTTTAATGAAACACTAAAGTTCAATGTTACTTAGTTAATAAATTAAATACTATAAAATTTGCATGAATTTAATATATATATATAATCATGTATATTATATTCTCTAGGAAGGAAATTTTTACAAGTTGATATAATTTGGTGTCTAAGAAATTAATAAAATCGATTACTAGAAGAGACTGATATAAAATAAACAAGATTAATACATTCTTGAAGCTTCTTATGGTATATTTTATTTAAGGATTTACTATCTTAAGTAAGACTAAAGAATCACTGCAATGTGTTTGTTACAATGTACACATTAATGATATTATTGACTCCTATTTCACATATCTAAATTGTCCATTTGCCAGATACCTATCATTCTACGTGACTAAAAAAGAAAGTTGATGGTACTGTTCTTGCAAATAACATTCTGCAACTTGGATAATCTGCATTATGTCTATTGATTGTTGTGATACGTGCTATGCAGGTAGATAATCTCCCTTCCATCAATCTCTGTTTCGCTCATTTTAGCGAACAAGACCTTTTTGCGCGTTATCGTTAATGATTTTTAATATTCTCCATTAAAACTTTTCGTATAATTCCTGTCATTACGTTTTGAAAATTCTTAATCAGTGTTAGGAATGAAAACAGAAGCATTTATATTATTAAAATTGGCGTTCGTATATGATTAATTAAAATTAAACATCTGGAAGTGAACGTTTTGTAGAAATCATGGAAAAAATGCGAGCCTCGAGGTTTTTTGTTTATGCCGAAACATTTTTTGTAAATTGAAGAATGAATATTTTAAAAAGAAAGGTAAAAAAATTCGATACGAATAAAAACAAGAATGTAATTACATAAATGCGTGAGTTGTAACGCCCTTAGTTTCCGAAAGATTGGATTGTCACAAGAAACTCGTCCATCGAAGCATATTAGCTTAATCGCGTGACAGTAGATTTAAGAATAACTATCTACTTCCCCTAAGAACAAGTCTCTTGTTGCATCATTTAAGTCAAGCGAATATTTTACAAAATAAAAAAAAACACCTTTTAATAAATTTTTCGGCTGTTTTCGCTTTATCCTGAACAAATCCGTATTTTTACTCCATACATCTCTTATCCATTGAAAGGCGTGTTAGTAATTTTAAGCCTGAGATAATTCTTAATAATCTTAGTTTGTTTTTAATGTCATTGTTTCCTTTAATTATGAAGTTAAAAAGTATGATTCAGTATCCAGTATGTAACAAACACTGAAACACAACAGTAGCACATGTCCTTATCGGAACAGGGTTGTCAAATGGTCGATGGGACTCCTTCCTTTATCCTTCTATGCTCTATCGACCGTCTTAGATGGTCTAACATTTTCTTGTTTCTCTCACACTCTGACACACAAGAAACAGTTTTTAGCTACGTCAACTACATTTTGCTTCAGCAATGGTTTTCGCTTGATTGAGCCAATACTATGGAAAAATTCTGACTTAACTCGAAACACTTTTGCTTTTTATAAATTTGTTTCGAATGATAACCACTAATTTATTAAAGTAATAGAATTTTTATTTATTTAAAAAAATGTTTTCTTAATCGTAAATTAGAATTTTAAATGAAAAATATTATGAAACTTATTCTCTTTTACTGATTTATATAGGAAACGATTTTCTGGAAATGTTTTCAATTGATCGGACGAATTTTTTTTTCGTATATTCTCTTTAAATCGGTTACTTGCTGAATTTTAAAGGTTCTAGGAATTCCAAAGCATGTTAAAATACTCACAAAATATCGAATTATAAATATTTAACCAAGTAAAAATTTAACTTCCTCGAATAGAAATTCTATTTAAAGATTATAGTAAAAGAGAGCTGAAAAACTTTTGTTCTTCTGCAAAAGATTTAAAATTTTTTTTTTTTTTTTACACTGAAAATTATATATATATTTTTTCGATAACGAAAAGAAAAGATCATGCTCGAGAACCATGCTTAAATTTTGAAAGCTGAATGACATTTCGAACTTGTTTGTCCCCGTTGTTAAAGGGTAGGCAAGCGTACGAGTAGGATTTTGTCGTCTCGATCAATGAATACACGACTGACTCAAAGACGATAACTGCGCAAAGAAGCCAGTCTGTCAAGAAGGAGCGTAGGAATTCCATCGATCTTCAAGTCAGCTCCTGACCTGAGTGGAAATCAATTTTTAAAGGGATAGAAACAGAAACAGAATTGTAATGGAAACGGTCAACAGAAAAACATGGACAGAAACGAACACTATAGTGTTCAGAGTTCAGAGGTTGTAACCTATCTACACGGTTTACTGTTTCGAAACAGAATATAAAATACGATACCTGAACATCTTTATTAATCCATCCAACAAATAACCTTCATAACAATAAATTTGATCATTTATCTGAAAAGCTACATATGTTTTTTTCCATCTTCCACTAACAGATTTACTAGATTTTTACATTTAGAAAAGTTTTATACTAAAATAATACTTATTAATAGGATTAAAAGGCATATTCAATAATTAAGACAAAATATGATGAGTTTTAATGAAAAACAACTGCCTAAATATATTCTAGAAGATAAATATCAAAGCTCTAGAGGCAGAAATAACTAAAGTTTAATTATTTCTGCCTATAAAGTTTAGATATTTTATCTTTTATGTAAGAAGAATTTCAATCTATTATTATTAAAGTTGCTCGCATAATATTTACGTAAATAAACATAAAAAAAATTTCTTAAATCTATCACGTGATATACGTTGATACTTTCATTAATGAATTCTACATATACAGTATTCATAAATAGTATAAAAATAAATCATGAACAGGTACACTTTGCGATGATAGTCATACTTTGATAACTTTGTTTAGATTTATCATAATATTATCGTATTTAGATAATTATTAAATAATTAAACTAAATAATATACTACTGTATATAAAATATTTAATTTTCAAATATTTTATCAACACTTTAATCTTTCGGATGTATTCTATCAGAACAGATTGTTTTCTTGTCATTTCCTTTAATGAAGAGATTATATTTAATAATTTATCTTAATTACTTTATCAATTAATACCGAATATCATTTCCCTTTATATCATATGTCAATAACATTAATATCATACGAGCAGTAGAATTATAATGATGATGCAAGGAGTCTTGACAAGATAATCTCTTTGATCTATATATCCTTTCTGTGTTCAAGATAGACTTACTTCAATGAATTATCTATAGAATAGGCAATTTTCTTAAGAAGTAGAAGCATTTCTTGTCATCGATTTTCATATATTTTTTCCGCAATGATGATAAAATGTCTCTACGTTTAAATCTTGAATTTTTATATTAAATCTAAAGCAGGTATATTAATGCTATAAAGTAGGTTATCACACGACTTACGAAAATAATTTTATTTTATAAAATTTTAACCGATTTTATTGCTGTTTCATTTAATATATAGGCCTATATATACGCTTATCTTGATTTATTTTAAATGGAAAAAATATATAAAATATTTATTTTTATACAAACAGAAAATATATTATTAATTTTTAATCCGAAAAAGAAGTTTTAATTATTTTAGCTCGGTCTATTAATTATTAACGATTAGTTTGAAATTTTTATTTTAATGACGGTAAAATAATCGAAAAGAAACATATTCTATTGCTCAAAACATATAAAAATCGCAATAAATTTGGATAAGAAACTGGACCAAAAGAAATAAGAGAAGCGTGAAATTACAGTCGCGCTACTCTAGTGACATGGGAGATATTCACTTTTAGGTTAAGTTCATGAAACCCGAAATGGATTTCTCTCTCGCGCGTCGCGTGGCTAGAATCGCGCGACTAGAATTCCTCGCTTAGTATTTCCCGATTCATCTTTATGATTTTTTTTATGTTTTTAGATTTATAATACATTCTCTCGTTGATGAATAAAAATAGCAATTTTACAGAAACAACTGTACTTAATAATTTAACATATACAGTTTATATGTTAGATATATCGATGATTATAAAATTACAAATGAATGAATTTAAATCATAAGAAATATTGATATTTTATGTAATATTTAAATTATACATATATAATTATATTCAAATGAAAATTTAATGCTAAGAAAATAAGCACACAAGCTTCATTTTTTAAAATATAATTAAATTCACTGATTGTTGACATTCGTCTTCCAGTATATTTGTCAAAACTAAAAAAAATAAATTCTTTAAAATCATCTCAAAAGTTCTCTTAGTCAAAATTCCAAAGTTTCGTAAATTATATTTAAATATATTATTTTGCTTAATTGATAAATTTACATACAAATCAAAGGAATAAATCTATGAAGACTTTAGTTTGCTTCATCTGCAAGCAATAAATAACAATAGAATAAAATAATTTCTGCTTGCTTGCTGGTTTTATAATATTTAATAAATATACTTAATAGTAAAAAATTTCAATTAATTCGATTTCAGAATTTTATTTTAATATTATCTAGCATATTCTTTTGATAACTATTTGTAATGCATATGATATAATCTAAAATTTCATAACTTTACTTTCAGGTGGAGATTCTGAAACCAAGAACACATTTTTTGTTTTTATTGTATTTGTCGAATCCTTAAGAACACCGCTTAAGGAATTATAATAATTCAAGAATTTTCTAAGCAATTTCACAATGTGGATGTTTGCGAAGCGAGATTCTGAGCCAGGTATATTCAGAAATGCTAGATACATTCGCTAGTAAATGATGAGATCATTCTGTATACAAACTTAACGTAATAGTTCTGTTTGTATGCGAGAATGAAAAAGCTATTACTTACAAATAGTGAAATGTCGTATTTTTTTTCTGAAATAAAGATATAACTACGTAAGGAGATCAAATAGATTCTAAGGAAAACATTCACTTTCTTGGTATGCATTTCAGAAATAAGAATAATATTAAAATTTAGATAAAAATTCGGAAGAATAGATTTTCATGTTTTTCGCATTCGTCAACACTTAATTAATTAATGAAAGAAGAAGAAAATAAAAAGATTTGCAGTTAATTTAGACAATGCGGCACAATATAAGATTAAAAAGAATTAGTGTCAAATCTCGACAATATCTATCCTTTCTAATGAAATCAGAATTTTTATGCCATGTGATATTTATAATATCCCTTAAATATTGCAAATGCTCAATTATCATAAAAAATTTCATTTAATAATCACAATCTTTGAACGTCTTCATTTAATATGCTAATGACATTTTTAATAAAACAGAAACTTAAAACATGCCAAAGTGAAATTATAAATTATGCTAAAGTTAAAATAATTAGATGCTATTAAATGGAAATTTAAGAACTGTTTCGCTCATGTTACATAAATAATATAAAAAGTTACACATCTAAGATATTAAAATAAGTTACAGAGAAAAATCAAATTATTTACAATTCGCTCTTTGGTTTCTATTGTGATTAATAAATTTTAGAAATTTTGAACTAGATCAAGTTTATAGTTAATGCTTAAGTAGTCATATATTTTCTTGTTATGAGAAATGGTATAGTTATTATTTTAGATAGTTATCACAATTGAAAATCTTATACGGTAAATATACGCACAAAACCAATTGCAATACAGTGATTTTAAAAGATTTTTAGTACTGTATAGGCCTACTAAAAAATCTTTAAAAATTAATCAGGAAAATAATTAAAAATAAAATATATATTTTGATATTCTTATATCTTTTATTTTAAATTATAAAAATCAAATTTCAGCAATTTAAAATCATAATTAAGCCGGAAATAGGATGATAACGTTTGACAAAATGCCGTAAAATATTTACTGAAATGCTATATAAAACTTGTATTTTCTCTGATATTGATTCTATTTTTGATATTAGAATATCTTATCTCTAATTATGTATTTAAACTACTTCTAAAATCTGAAAGTTAATATAATTAACACATTATATTATAATGAGTTGATTAAGTTATATGATTTAATATTTATATAAAAGATAATAATAAACTGTATAAAATTAATTACTTCCGTAATTATTCTGTTAAAATTATGTTTTTATAAAAAAATTTGCTTCAAACTATGCGATATCGTATTAAACGATTATTTTCTTTAATCTATGCGAATATTACCGAATTTTAATTTGATTCTGCTATTAATAATTAAAATCACTGACAAAAAAAGAATTTTTTTATTTTTAACATACGCAACAATTTTAAATTTCATATTTCAAAAAAAAAAAAAATAATAATAATAATAAATATAATTTCGAAACATGAGATGTCAGAAAAGATGTTTACATCTCATCCATTCTTAACGAGCAACATCATATTTCTTTTCAGACAATTTATTTTTCATCATATGTTGTATACACTTACATAAAAATATTTTAAAAAGTAATATTTAGAGTTTTATAATAATAATAATGCTTTATTAAATATATATGGTCTATAGCACCAATAAACATAACGTTACGAATTTCATATTTTTATAAAAATTTCAGCATTAATAAAATTATGGATTATATAACACAGAGAGTTTTAAAAGACATGCTAATAAATTATGAAATGCAATGCAGTCGATTTGAATAAAAAACGTCATTATAAAACTTTTATAATAAAAATATATTTTTATGGATAAAGTTATCATCCATCAACTTTTTTGTATAAAAAAAAGGGAGGAGAAGTTAAAAAAAAAGACACAAAAGTTACTCCTCGGAATGGATTGTTTGAAGTGTGTATTTGCTGTGTATGAATTGATGTTTTTCGTTTAGCTTTAGGCCAAAATAAAAGATATGGGATGCTGGTTTAAGATGAATTTCAATTATATTTTTAAATCCGGCAGAAAATTTTCTCTTGGAGGCATTCTATAGATTATACCTTTTCCATTTTGTTATGACTTCATTCCCTTCCATCTTTCTTCAAATATCCCCTAAGGCCTTGGTTGAAAAGCTTTACGACAGTTAAGTATTCTAGTTCAGTTGACGCTATTACGCTTTAATGGTAAAAGATGAATGTGCAATGTTCTATAATTGTACAGTTATAGCGTTGATAGATTACCGTATTAAGTAAAAAAAAAATTCTCAAATAAGTTGTCAAGCAAATTTATTCACCGAAAGAAAAATTCTGAACAGAGGAAAAAGCGGGCAATAATTTATTTTTAAAATTTCAAGGTTAGATATTATAAGGCGAGTATTTTACGTTCAGTCATCGTCTTTAAAGTATAAAGCAAAAATTATAACTAATTTAAATATATCAAGGTATATATGTTAGTTATAAAAATTCAATATTAAAATATAATAAAATATGCATTACATGTAAAATAATTTTTTTTACGGATTAAATCGCATTTTCTTTCTATTCAGATCACGTCTGTTTTGTTCCGAAACAACATCAGATCAATATAAAATTCGTGTTTGTTATTTCTTTGTGAAGACATGGACCGAACGTTCTTATCTTTGCTCACGAAAACTATTGTGCAGCACCTTCAATCACTTTGCAGAAGGCTAGTTTCTCAACAGTGCCATGCGTTATTTTCCTTTTCGTGAATAGTAACATCGATCTGAGAATAATCGCCATCGGTATTATAGCTGATCCAGAAAAAATAAAAAAATATTCCATACAACTGTATTACATGATTATTTTTCTTGATTTTATCAAGATGTTTTCTAAATTAAACAGTCTTTCTGTATGTACATCTTTCCTTAACTCTTACTTTAAATTTAGATCGAATAAAATATAATTTATTAGTCATTTAAGAATTTTTAAATGATTATTATATCTAGTATCTTAATATTAATCAAAATTATTTTGAATGCGATTTCAAACCTCATATAATCTTATTATAATCAATAAAAGAAAATATTTTATTTCAGAACTTACGATAAATAAATTAACAAATAAATTTAACATATATAATTTTTATGAAAATAAAATTTCTATAGATCTCTCTGCAAGAAAGATGACGAACTAAGGTCAAAAGGGTACTTTTACACATGATACCCGGTACTTTAGGCATATCTTTTCTGGCGGCAACATTTTAAAATCGATCTAAAAACTATTTCTTCTTCTTCTTCTTCTACATTATTTTTTTTCAAATTCAGAAAGAGAACGGTCGAAAACCATTGATCGTCATCAGAAGCAAAGCTACTTTCTAGATGGCAAAGAGAACTTACCTTATACTACGAAAAACTTCGCCGTTGGAACGTATTCGAAGAAAGGTATTTGGAGTGGTCGCCAAATGGAAATAAGCACTCTTCTCATTTGCGAAGAATGTGTCTGGTACCCATATTCTGTCTGCTACTTCAGCACCGACAGTGAGACTTTCTAAACCCTTCTGGGGTACAAACGCTAATCGTGGATCTTTCCAAGATTGTCGAAAATAGAAGTCCAGTGTAAAGTCCTACAATCATATTGTTTATACACATTATTGACAGGCGATCCTTCACAAATTTACCCATATTCATACATATATATATAAATATATAACAAGCTTTAATTCTTGCTTTTTTTGTCTTTCTTATTAATACATTATAGTTTTAGCATGCATAAATAAACAATTATAAAAAATAAACTATTTTTACAAAAAAACATTACATTAACTAGAATATGAATAATAATTATTATTATTAGATTTTTTACCATTTGCACTTCTGAAACTGAACTAATGCTGATGATATACATTGTTATTCCAACTTCAACTGGAGAACCTTTTTATGGAAAAAAGTAAATTATTTCGATTTAAATCTACTGTAAAATATTTATTTTCAATTTAAAATTCTAATTTAAAAAAGTCAATGAAAATTTAATAATTATTCATATTACTAGAGATATGAGAACATACAATTTTCGAGTCGAGTCGAATTTTATAATAAACTAGAGTTTCTAAGTCTAGTTCAAGTTTTATCTTTTTAATGATATTTTTAATGACGATAAAAGTTAAATTTACTTAATTAGCTCCTTCACAATACAAGATAAACAAATTACCAGTATCTGAGTATGTTTCGATATTTATATATAAAATTTTGTAAATTTAATTTACTAATAAATTCTTTATCGTGATCATTAACAGTATAGCATTTAATGATAAGTACTGAGCAGATAAATTCAAACACTTATGATTTTGATAAGTAGAATAAAATAATCTGAAAGATCTGTTAACTTAAATATTTTAAATTTTTATTAAATATAGCAAAAGAAATAATAAAATAATATATATTTTTATAAGCAAAACCTGTTGAAATGCTCTCTAATCACAAAAATGAAATTTTTTAACAGCAGCGATTTTTTGATATGCCGGATTATAAAAGCCGGATTTTTTGATATGCCGGATTAGAAATGTGCCGGATTATAAAGTATAATTTTATAAAAATGCCGGATTATATGGATTATACTGCAGTTTGAAATTTTTGAGCCCAGACGAATTATGTTATAATGATAATTTTATTTGCTATATTCTATATTAAAAATTATTTTTCATAAATGTAAAAATAAAAACATTGTCTTTCATTTTAACATTTATGAAAAATAAAATTATTTTTCCATTGCGATGCCAATAAGAAGCAGCTTATTGGCATCGCAAAGGGTGCCAATAAGCATTTCATGTGTTAACTTTAACTTGCTGTTCGCCGACAGATTCAAACTAAGTCAATGAAGATCATCATCAGTTATTTTGTTGGTAAATCTTTAAAACTATATTATTTTCATTTATTATTAACAATATTATAAGTATAAACATGTATCAGATAATAAAAATTATTACTATTCTATCGTTTTATTCATTTTTTTCGCTATCAAAATAGAATTATAATATAAAAATGAATAAAAAACACGGAAGGTTATTATTATTAAAGTCATAATTTTGCATAATTTTTCTGCAATTTAATTTATTTTCAAGCTAATTTTTTGTATACTTTTATTTTTCTTGGATAATTAAATTATAACGATAAAATTTTGAATTCTATAGTCATGTAATAAGTTAAGTATACATTATCATAATAACTATATAATTATTAAAATAATAAAAATAATATATTGATAAATAAAAATAATTTAATTATGTTTTTTTCTTTAACTTTAATGTGCAATTTTTAACCAAACTTAACGTATTTTTTATAATAAAAGTGAAATCCTGTTAGTGTATTAGAGTAGGTTTGATATATTTTTAAAGTAATCGCGTAACACTTAATGTAATTATTGTATAAGAAAAAATCTTTGCGTGATACAAACGTTCGAGTCTATCGTTATAAACACGCACCGATCGAGTTAAATGAATTATTTTATTTTGGCTAGAAACTTTTAATAGTTTTTTTTTAAACTGTATAATGTGATTCACGCTTTGATATACCATTAAAAATATTCCGATATATTTGAATTTAGTAAGTAATTTTATATGTTACAGATTTTTTCCACGCGAATATGACTTCACCGGATGTTAGTTCTCCATTAAATGTACAAGAGTGGCACTAATGCAATCTAGAGAATCCTATTATCCAGGGTGCTGGACCAAGATTCAATTTACTAAGTCCAGACAAAATGGTAAGGATTTATTCTTTTACAGAAAGTAATTTTAAACGAAACCATAATTTATATAATTATCGTGTTTAAAATGCTTTTCCTTACATGTAAAATTAAATCACTACCTCTTTTTTTTTAATTATTAATTAAATAAATTTTATAATAAGTAAAATAAATTTGTTGCATTTAAAATATTGCATAACTTTTACAAGATTACATCAATAATATGTTATTACTGCATTTTAATACAGATTTCAAAATCCATCATAACTTTTCACGTTTTGATTGATTGTTACGATAACTTCCCAAAATTATGAAACTACACTGCGTAAATTATGGTGCTAGTAATTAAACTCTATAAAAATGCAATAAATTCATCAACAAACAAGATTCGGAAGCCTGTTACCAATACTGTCTTTCTAAATCTCATTAATTAATCCTAAATGAAAGTGGTTTTTATTTTTATTTATTTTTTTAATATTGCCTATTGCGATCCTTATGTTCAAAAATAAATTCTTAATAATGTGAGATTGATTTTTGTCAAAATATTTGTAAAGTTGTTAACTTTAAATGATTTATGTCTACTTTTCTTAAAAATTGCTGCAACGTTTAAGATTTACAATTCAGATGTAGATTGATTTGGATCATAAGGTTTTCACAAACAAAAATTCTAATTTTTATCGTAATTTTTTATATTTCTTTCTAGTACAGCATATATCAGCAATAATTGTAAGAATGATGTTTACAGAAATTATTTTTTTTATAAAATCTTTCGAATAATTACTGTTAAATGTTTTTTAATTGTGATTATGATGAATTATTAATATATTTTTCACTTAATTATACACACTTTTCTTTTACTTCAATAATAATTTTATATTTATATATTTTAAAATAAAATTTTTACTATATTTTTATGGTTATATCATGAACCATCATATATGATAGTTCATGATTTTCACATGAAGAAGAAAAATATATTAGCTTTAAAAGATTTATTCTAAATTTCTCATATTAATAAATTTTTCTTCAACATATACAGAATTTTGTGTATATTTTTTAATTCTCAATTTTTTTAATAATATTTAAAAATGATTTACAGTAACTTTAAATTATTAGATTATATACTATTTAAACTATGACTCTTTTAGAAATCCTGTCCAGTTTAATGATTGATTTTCTTAATTTAAAAAGTATCACAAAGAAGAGAATTGAACATATTTCTTCTACTGTTTATGCATTAGAAAAAACAAAATATTTTTGCTAGCATATATAATAATAAAAATAAAATATAGAACTGGTGTGTCATCAAAAATGATTGACATTCTTCGCAGAGGAACATTCTAAGAATGATGTTCCTCTCCAAGTATATCCTTCCTTTCCCAGAATTTGCCTAGATGTTCCTCTTCAAAGATGTGCAGAGTTCATCTGATATTCTTTTCCCAGGATATTCCTTCAGAGAGGTCCAGCATATTTTATCCATAAATTATAGAAAAGAAACCAGATCAGAAAGTTGAAAGATAGAGAGATGATAAAATTTTCAACAGTCATTACAGTGGTTGGCCATTAATGACATTACTTTTATTAGTATTTAATTAATAATTTTACAATTCAAAGTTTCCATTTATATTAAGTATTTAATCTTCAAAAATTCTTAGATCTTTAACTACGATAAATATCATTAAAATAAGTGTTCTTTACAAGAATTTAATCATTAATTTTAATAATATTCTTATTTATTTACGAACGATAGTTGATCTCACTATTTAAAAACATTCTTTTGATGCATAGATGAAAGTAAATTTTCAATTTTTAAATGATTATAATGAAGAAATTCATTTTGTATAAATAGTGTTTTACTTAGTATTTAATATACCATATACATAGTGAATACATCATATTTCTTTAATGATAATAAATAGAATTAACATAAATATCTTAAACTTTAATAATTTATTTACAATTTCGGATTAAAAATATTTAAATTTTCAAAACAGACTGACAATATTTGAATAGAAGAAAATTCAAAAGAAAAAACATTTCTTTCTGCAATATAGCATGATGTAAATACAATATGTACTGGATTAATAATTTTCTTGGTTAATAAAAATTATATTAAACAAAAAATAAATAAGAATGATAAAAAAACAAATTTTGAATTTTATTTTACATTCATAACCATTGTTTTAAATTTTGATAATTATTTAGACATTACTTTTTTTTTTTATTGCGTTTGAAAAACTATTTATCACAAGTTGTTTTAATTTTTACACGTATAGGGAATAAGTGAAAATTAAATATCAATTTTTCAAAGAAAAACAATTTCAGAAAATTAAATTTGCATGATTGTTTTAAAATAACAAACGATTTTTTATTCAAGTAAGACACATTTTCCAAAAAAATATTTGTTGGTAAAATTGTAAACCTTGTGACATTTGATAACAAAGTTCATTTTTCTCTATTCCCTTTACTTCAATTTGTGAAGATCGGAATGAATTTTCTTTTTTTTTTTTGGGTGATTTCCTTTGAAAGCAAAGGTTCTCAGTAACGTTGGTTTAGAAAATTTCCCTCTGGACGTGTACCAAACAAAGGTCAAAATTTCACCAGAATATATCTGATATAAAAAACTGAAAATTAGGAATTTATATCTTAGTGTTTGTTCTCTCTACTTAATTTGTTTCATTATTATTTAACGATACAGTATTTTTTTACTACATTTTTAGTGGTGATATTATTTATCATGTTAATTTTTTCATAAAATCAAAACATATTTCAAGAATTTACGAAAATATTTAAAAGCATGACGTGAATTAAAAAGTATATTCAGTATGCAGATTATTATTTTCTAATAATCTGATTAGTTATAATTTTATGCAACTTAGTGATTATTATGTCGAAAGCTTTTGATAGTTTTTAATCAGATTATACCAAATGTTCACTGCCTAAATATATAAGTGTCCAATAAACATTTATATGCCGATTTGTCAAGATTTTCATAATCTGATGCATGAATTATTTTCCTTTTCATACTGAAAGCATTTTGAAGAAGAAGATTGGAATACATTTTCGTCTATCTTTCAAAAAGATTGAGAGACTGGATAAAATAAGCGTGCTTCACAAAAATAAGCTTTCTTGAATTGAACGACTTGAATTTTCTCTTCATGTTTTTTTTTTCTTTCATCGATAAAATTATTATGATAATGTATGTTGTGTTAAGCAAAGAAATAAGATGAAAATATTCAAACTAAGTTTAAAATTTTAACTGTGAATAAAACAATGCAATACATGATTACAGATTTAACATTGTTATTTCTGCAGTAATTTTTGCCTGAAATAATATAGCAATCATAAGTTATGAAAGGTATGGTGGAAATATTGGGAAAAAAATGATAATTTTCACTTTAATTGGTTAAAAAATATCAGTTTTGAGTTTTTAAAAAGTTAATTTTGCAAACAATACTAATTTGATATTAAAAACATTTAAAAAAAAATTCTACAGAGATTTTTAAATGACAGATCATAAATGTTGTTCTTGAAAGTTAACCATAAATAATGAAAAATAGAATATTTCATTCACAAATCTCTAAATAAGAAAAATATTCAAATAAAATAAAGTATAGTGAATTCTAAGTAAAATGTACTGTATTATTAATCTGATGATGATATACTTGGAACAATATTTCAAGAGAAATTTTCACTTCCGAATTTGAGCAAATTTCAGTTTCTGAAGATTTTTTTAGAAAGACATGATTTAATCGTTCAGATGTTTGAATCATAATTTAATCTTCCAAGTATTTATTAGTCAATATTGCTATGTATACTCTAACCTTATCATCAATTAGACTGAAATCAGGATCTCTTTCATCTGCAACGTTAACATACTAGAGCAACGCTCCAACATTTTGAGCAATACATATTTTTCTACACAAATATGAATTATATGATCATATACAGTACAGATTGCCAAAAATTTCTGAGAATTCAATTTACAGAGATGAAAAATCTCTCTCAAATCTCCTGTAAATGAAAGTTCCTTGAAAATCACTCGAAGACTGAATCAGAATTCTTTCCATAAAGAAAATATTTTACAAGTGCCCTCAACTCAAAACAGATGTTACTTGCACAGATTCTATTATAATCATTCTTCGAGGTATCAAAGAAATATTATTTACTAGACACCGAGTGTGTAATTTATATTCATAAGCTTCGTGATGCATGGTTTATCTAAGAATGCAGTGCTGTGTGTATCGAAATTATCAAAAATACAATGTATGGGGATTTCAGACAAGTAAATTCAAATTCGAGCATTATTTCGCATTGATTTTTAGATTGACTATCATTGAACACCGATGTCTTGAAAAATCTGTAAGAGACATTTCCAGTTGCAGTTGCTATCTATCTATCTCATTTTGAAATTCTTGTTTTTAATCCTTCAAAAATTTTCATGAATAACATTTCGAAAATTTAATAATGCCAAACAACACTTTTCAAATGCAGAGTAATAAAAATCTATTTGCATAAATTTTACATAGGGGAAAAAATTGTTAACATTTTTCGGTTTGATTAATTTTAGATGATATCCTTAAACTAATATAAGAAAAATTCAATAGCGCTTGTTGAACCACAAAATTCATCTTATATAGAGAAGCATAAACAAAAATTCTCGAAATTTTTGTACAGAAAAATAATTAAGAAAATATTAACAAAATTATATCACTTTGATAATTACTCTGGCATACGAAATGTCATTTTAGTTCGATATGTGTTCACTAAGGTTACAGAAAATGGATCGGGTCATTTAAGACTTGCAAGCTTTATCATTCCCATGAGTATCCTCACTTTTCGCCAGTCCTACACGTTTCCAGAATATTTAGTGAATCCAAGTAAGTAATCAGGAAATATTCTATTGCGATAAAGTATTTTTAACCAGAGTAATAAAGCTTACTCGAATTTTCAAAATTCGATTAAAAATCGTGTTAATTTATTCTACAAGATATCATTTATAATATACGTTTCAACTCTGAAAAATATATTTCGTTAATGACAAATTAACTTAAAATGCTTATAAATTATATTCTGTTTAGAACAAAGATGAATATTTTCGTTAGAGTCTATCGCTCGATTGCTAAAAATTTTATTTTCTGCCAAAACAACTGTTCCACTAAAGTAGTTCACATTCATTTTATTGGAACAGTTTGTTCGACAACTCAACAATGGCACGTTTTTCAAAGTAAGAAAAACTCTTCCATCCAATAAAAATTAAACTTAGAATGTATTTTAAGATTAATTATAAACTTTCTTAATTTTTATATCATTGAAATCGTTTGTTATTTATATAAAAACATTTTTACACGATTTTTTACAGTGTAACTACGTAATCTTACAAATTTATAACGCGATAGTTCGCAGTAATTCTATATTATTGATCCCTGATTAGTGGTTTTATGTAGTTCTAGGCATATCTGATTATATTAAACTTAGGTAATAATATATTAACATTTATTAATGCTCTCGATTTAAGTATATCCCCGTTTAGGGATTGCAAGTTGTAGTTATATGATGTTACAATTAATACAACATGTAAAGTTATTACAAACCAGCATTAACGGATAACTAATTGAGTTAACTGTTAAATTAAATTAGATATTTAAATTATATTTAAAAAATTTCTTAGATTTAAAAAAAAATTGGATTACATATTAGAATAGTGTAGAAAATAAATATCATACTGGCATTCACTATTAACGTAGATTTGTGCTGGCATTTAATGCTCTTCTTTCTCCTTCGATTGTTATTGTTATAATGGTCTTAATCGATTTAATTAATGCAGTATGACAAAGCATGAAACAGTATCCAAACAACGTAAAACTTTTGTTCAATATTACAACAGATTTTCTTTCGTTAAAAATTAAAGATTTTTTTCGCACAAACATACATAACTTGTCGGAAATTGAATAAAGGTTAAAATTTTTCATATTTTTAAAATAAAAGAACATATTTTTTTGTGAATTTACTTAAATTAACGATCATTAGAAACCATTTTATCTAATTATAATATAATATTTTGTATACGAGGATTATTGCATGGTTTCGAAAAATCTATTTGACTTTATCATTATAGATTTATAATATAAATACAGTTAATTGTGCTTTTATGATATATATATATATATATATCATAAAAGCACAATTAATATATATATACACACACACACACACACATATATATATATATATATGGAGAAATAATATAACTACAGTACGAGTGGATGATATCTTCGGACTCAAAACATAACACAGATCATACAACTTGCGCTTTCTATCATGTCGATACTAACTTCGATACAATAACGCAAATATTTGTTTAAGGCTACAATCAATATTTGTATGGATCATATTTAAAGAGCAACATACAGAATTTTGGAAGGAAAATTTAAGCTAGTACATTAAACAGATTTATCTAACCTATTTGTCTATTTACTCTAGATTAAAATTTAAACTAATTTTACAGATTAAAAAATATTATAATTTTACACATACACACATATATATATATTCATATATGCAAATGCAAAATTTTTAAGGAAAAAGTAATCGAAATGGAAATTCATGATATTTACTTGAAATTTTTTCAATTTTCGAGGTAAGGTAATAATTTTGAAGCGTAAATTATATCAAAATTCTTCGTTTGAAGAATCAAATAAAAAGTGGCCATGTGGCAAAATCAATTTGCCGCATGATAATCTATGAAACGATTAAAAAATGTTATTATTATTTATTTACTTCCATTTCGATTACCGAATTTCATAAAAATAATCTGAATAACTCACTTCCATAGTTAGGCCTCACTCTCCTGTCGTATCCTTGTTGAAAAAATGCGTCGAGGATACGGCTGATGTGGTCGCTGTAATGAAATTCATCAGAATTAGTCAATAGTTTTTCAACCGATTCTTTTTTCTATAAAGGCTAAATGAGGCCATTAGCAGTATATTATTAAAGACTGTAACTTAATAGCGTTATCAAGTGACAAACAGTAGATGTTATCGTATAACCTAGAGCAAATTATCAAAAACCAAAAAATTTAAGATTTCTTACAAGTTATAGTTTTTCTCGTTTTCTAATGTATTTTTTAATAGCCGAATAATATTTTATTTCGTCTTTTTAATTAATTAGTTATTCTTAGCTAATATTTTACGAAAAATAATAGTAAAAAAATCGTTAAATGTTTTCTTGCTTATCATATATATATATATAGATTTGTTTAATTAACCGAACAGAAGTCTTTACAAAAAAAAAATATATATATATATATATATATAATTTTCAAAGTTGTAACTTAGTTATATAATGCAGAAACTGTTTGAAATTTCATAATTTCGTGTAAAGTAGCGTAAATTTATCTGTATTTCTTTAAACCAATTTCAAACTTAAATGTAATAATTATTTCTCTCTGAGTGGTGAAGTCAAATTACATTTTCTCGAATTTAGTTATGGTAGCGTAAGGATAATAATGTAGTCTATGCGATGATGGTATGATTACTCGAATCTGAGAAATTTGTAATTTTTTTTTTTATGAACCAATATTGATCTTGTTGCAAAATTGACGCGAATGTAGAAATGATTATTAACTTCGTCGATATTTTTCGAATAACCGATGCTTTGGTTGAAAAAATTGAACATATTTTCGTAATTTTTTTACTGTTGTAACTACATCATAACTACGTACATCATCTAGATTATATTCTACGTTGTTCGCAATCATTAACCGATCGTTAATTAATTTTAACATTAAAATTAATGGAAAATTAACATAGTAAAGCATACCGTGAGTATTGAGCTAACTAATGACAAAAATACATTAATAATACAAAATTAACTATGCAAGATTAGCTTCTAACAGTAGAATCGATTTACTTGTTAAAACATGCATTGTTTAGCATAGTTACCATATTTTTTATTCGTATTTATTTTTGTAACCGCAATTCGTTTTCGATCTGATGAAATGAACTAAAATTTTCTGCTTTAATATAAAATATATTATTTTGGTAGTTTTGCGTTTGAATCGTGTTACCAGTTCTTGGAATATTAAGTCGATTATATATGATCGATTTTTGATAACTTCATATAACGATACTTAATGGCTGAAAACGGAACAGCAAATATTTACACTAAGAAGAAAATAAATTTATGCGTATTTATATATTTTGTAACTGCTACTAGTGTAACGATCCGGCATGGATACGACTGTATATATATATATATATATTTATTTATTTATGTATATATTGATAATTAAATTACATTTTCGTCTACATATATTTTCCATTTCTGTCTACGGTTTGCAAATTAATAACGCCAGATGGTAGAGGAGAAAGGATTTTAGCTAGGGTTTTCAGCGGGAATGTTAGAGAGCGTTAAATAAAACCTGGAAAGCGTAATGAAAAGATGTACTCACCCTAACGCTTCGCCGGCTCCTTCCCTTACCCACAACATCGGAACGAGCACGGCGAAGAAGGTCACAATTAACCACAATCGTCCTATGTCCTCCATCTCTAGTTCGCCATGGAAGGCTAAACAGAGATTATGGTATAATGACTCCTCACGAAGAACACTGTTGAGAGAGAGAGAGATCTTTACATGATTATAT